>SOPF01025932.1:0-54481 GCA_012979155.1 Hypericum perforatum
ATGAATTTGTGAGTTCATGAATCAAGAGTGACAACCTTGACTCAGTTCATAAATGTAGTCCGATTGTTGTGAATTAATATCGTTGATTTAGGATTGACAACCCTATGTTAATTAATGATATTAAAACTTAGTAGTTTTAGAATCATCACCCAATCAAGTTACTCAAATTGCTTAACTTAAGAGATTCAAGGATCCATAATCCAGTACTTAGCAATACAAATTCACTAGTCCCTGTGGAGACGATCCTACATATCACTATATTACTTGTGTGACCGTGTTCTCTTGTACGTGTTTGTGAGTCGAGTTTGGACGCATCATAAGCCAAGTAAGGCATTCGCTCAATCATTGTGGGATCGAAACCCTACTTCATAAAACTATATTGCAACGGTGGTTGGAGGTTTTTCGCGATGCCAAAGACCACTCTAATCAATTGTGCATTTGGAAGTCTTTTTTCATTTGCCATTGATTTCACCCAAATTGGAGTTCGGACGAAAACGTTATCGCATTTACAAGTCACAAAGGTCAAATCTGACGAGTCTTGCGAAAAACTTGCACGAAAATTCTTGCCAAGAAATTTTAGGTTCGCATTTTATTTTTTCGAGGGTCATAACGTACAAATTTGTAAAAGCAAGCGAAGACAACTTTGTGGACATGGACGTCATCTTTCCATAGCACCAAGGTTTTCCTAAATAGGAGATCAGACGAAAAAGTTATCGCATTTCGAACACACAAAGGTCATTTATGACAATTCTTGCGAAAAACTTGCTCAGAACATTTTGGCCAGCTCGCATTTTATTTTTCTGGAGGTCTTTAAATCCGAATTTTTGAAAACAAGTCAAGGTGAAGTTGTAGTTTGGGAAGTATTCTTTCCATAGCCACTAATGACGTAGGCAGCGGAAGGATTTGGTTTACGTGGTGGTATTCGAATGGTTTTAATGAAGAGCTTATGCAATTGAACGTAAGAACTCATGAAAATAGGGTTCATCTTGCACAAATTGGGTTCTAATTGGTCTGAATGAGAGGGGAAATTGTAATGGTTTGAATTAAAATCAACTAACGGGATAGATTTTGGTACGAACTAAGAGAATACGAAAATATAAAGATAGGACCTTGATCAGGAACAACCTCCATTGTGTGTTCTAAGGGTGTTTGATGCAATCAAACGGCCAGCCAGGGCAAGTGTTGGATAAATTGATGTGAGACCATCCAACAACGAGCATGGAGCAATACAAGTTCCAATTGGGCTGACCACAAGAGCAAGAGCCAAGAAGCTTCAATCTGAACTCAATAGATTTATTCAAGGCTTTTGGGCTCAAGTTGACACAAGTAAGCCCAAGGACGACCATGGCAAGCCCGTGCACCTTATTGGCATCCTTCCAGAAGCTTAGCATGCAAGCATGCACGTGACATTCCTTTGGATGCAAGGAATCGCCTACTTCGGAAGTTAGTTCATTATTTAGTAAAGTCATTAGATTGATCAGGAAACTATATTCCAGTAACTATGACTTGTTTAGGACTAAGAGATACGTGCTTATAGACTTCCTAAAGCATGTTTAGATTCATTCTTATTTAGTTCTTGTTTAGGTTGTCATTCGGCTAGAATAGGACTTCTTCTTGTTTCGGCCAGAATAGGCTTTGTTTTAATCAGGGAGTTGATGTACTTGGGAGCCTATATAAAGAGGCCACGTTCATTAATAAAGATACACAACTTTGATATTCAGAATACTTAGCATACGGCTAATTTGGTGAGTTGATACTCATTGTGCGTTCTTGGTTAGGCTAGTGTGTCACTTAGCTAGGGCAACGTTTTCACTTATCAAACGGATCATCCATCACCGTTTGTGGCGTGATTCGACTATAAGGCTTAGGTTCGTGACTTCTAATTGATCGGGTTAGGGTGATCCTTCACCAAAGTTCGAGCATTGCATGGTTGGAGTTGAAGTCTTTCTCATCCAGCAAGTAGCAACGGTCCGTTCGTGTGGAATTCATAACGAGTTTCATATCATAAATGTATGAATCCATGTACGAGCTATACGAATCCACGCACAACAAAGTGAGTCCATGCTTCAACTATGTAAATCCATGCATACGATGAGGCAAATCCATGCTCTCACAATTACACTCGGGTAATCAACGAGATAAAACTCTCAATAATTCAATTCATCATAATTTTATATATTTTTGATTACATTTTGATTGCATATTTAAAGAAACTAAGTGAGCTTGGGTTGGTCATTTAGGCCAATTTGCCTAAGAGTCACATTACATGAACTTAGAATTCAATGAAACAAATTTACTTAATTAAAATATGTCAAAGGATTAAAATGAACTTAGCTTCATCAAACGAACTAAACTTAATGAGATTGTAAAAATGGTAAAAGGCAACTAAGTACGTCCAAATGTCTTCAAATACCAATCAATTCGTAATAAACTCCAAATTACAAATTGATCCTTGATCCTTCTTCACTTGACATCAATTAAATTGGTTGGAAGTTCGGATGCCTTGGATGTTCCTATGTCAAACTCCTCTTCTTGGAAAATAAGCTCGTCCTGAGCTTAGTACGGTAAGCATCACGTGCACAGCCATGACTTGTGCGTACTTTAGATTGTGAGTTGAACTTCCTTCAGATGTAGCTCGATAAGGAAATAGAATGTATGCTCTGTCGATCCATGGGTGCACAATGTCCATAAGTTACCATAGCCTTTACTAACTTCATGCTTTTTCTTCAAACATGCAAAGGTAGGAACATCTCTACGAAAGTCTTCAAATAAAACCTGACTTGGACTTAGAATATCCGCAGTAACTTTAGTAGTGCCACTCTTGCAAACAATCTGAATTGGCAACCCCCAAAGATATTTGATCCATTGGTTATGCAAAGGCATGTTTAGCTTCAGTTTGTCACGTTGGAACTTGGAAATTTTGTAATCCAAGTCTGAATCACATAGACCGATTGCATCTATTCCAAATGGTGACAAACCATTCAACCACATCTTATAAGCAATTTCAGGAAGATCTTTCCACCTTATACACAAATTCTTATGCAAGACTTCACATGATGTTTCAAAATTCAATTTCCACAACCCTTTAATGTGTGCATGCAAGTCAACCCAACTTGCTTCATATTCGTGTATATCTCGTGCAATTAAAACTTGGCAACCTTCAAATCTCTCAATCGAAACAAGAAAATGCTTAGGAGTTGTTACCAATTCTGAAGAATGCTTTTGGAGCCCATTCTGGTTCGACTTGCTTGGCAACAACATGATTTGTTATGCTCGTCTCTTACCCTCGTACAGATTTACCATGCTTTGCTTGTTGAGCACGTCACATACTTTATTCTCTTTGAAATGACACGTTGTGTTCAGGTTATGGTGTTGCACTTCGTCTTTCTTTTCTGAAGTAAGATCTTCCTTGTGCATCATGTTATACATCTCTTCTGAATCAACCGAATCTTCTTCAACGGGTGTGCAAACTAACGTATCAAAGCTCTCTTCATCTTCATCCTTTTATTCAACTAGTGCACACATGTAGGAGTCAACGGGTTTGGTTATTGTCTTTTCCTCTCGTGCAATCAGTGGGTTGAGTTTCTTCTTTGGACAATTCTTGGCGATGTGACCAATCTGGTTGTATCTATAACAACGCAAATTAGAATTTGAATTGGATTCAAACTCTTGGTCTTTCTTTTACGACTTTTCAGGAGCAATCTGCAGTTTGGTTGTTGTTTTTGGATCAGTTTCTGGAACAACCAAATTATCCTTTGCTTTGGCATTTAGTTTGAATGCTTGTTCCTCTTTCGAATGGGGTTTCGACATGATCTTCTTCTTTTTGAATGCCTTATCAATTCTACGAGCCCTTGAGTATGCATCCTGGATATCTACAAATGAATCAACCACCATATGCTGCTGGATCTTATAAGAAAGACCTTCAACGAACCACAAGACCAATTGATCTTTATCCTCCACGTTGTTCTAGGTTGCTAAATGCATGAAATCGTTTGCATACTCCTTCACCAAATGCTTTTGTTGGATGCACGACATGAATTGTGTATGGATGGCTTGCTTGTAATCTGCGGAAAGAAATCTCTTCTTCAAGATTCTTTTCATGGATGGCTAGTCTTTGATATAGCCTTCTCTTCCTATTCTCTGCATTCCATGCTCCTTGAGCCACCATGCAGCCGCTTTTGAATCTAACTTGTAGGCCACAAAATTCACCTTTTGTTCTTCCGTGAGATTCATGCACTTGAAATAAACTTCAATTGAATCAAGCCATTGGAGAAGTTCATTGTCATCCAAGTTTCCATAAAACTTGTCAACATGAGGCTTGGACACTCGATCACGCTTCAAATCATCACGTCTAAAAACACGTACATGTTGAATTTTTTCCTTAGTACGTTTAGGGCCAAGTAAGACTTCTTCATGAACGTATTTAGCATGCACTCCACGTCCATCATCTCTTGAATCATGTTCTTCACGTACTCCTCTTCTAGTACATGAAATCAATTCGACCTTCGCTCTAAATGTTTTGCGGACATGGGATCGGGGTACAATAACATGTGGTTGCTTTGCAAAATGGTCCAATCGTTCAAGAACAACTTGAAATGAATTCTCCAGGTTTGCAAATCTTCAATTCTCATTAGGGGTCACCATGTCTTAGATCGGATTTTTGGTGGAGTTTGGTAGAAATTAGGGATTCTGATTAAATAATCACGAAATCCTGTTGCATGACTTGGGTATGGTTCGCTTAAACTCACAACAGTTTTATAGCACGAACTCTCTCCCTCTCCTCTTGATATGGAAATCAAGATAATCTCACCAATAGCTCTGATACCACTTGACGTAGGCAGCGGAAGGATTTGGTTTACGTGGTGGTATTTGAATGGTTTAAATGAAGAGCTTATGCAATTGAACGTAAGAACTCATGAAAATAGGGTTCATCTTGCACGAATTGGGTTCTAATTGGTCCGAATGAGAGGGGAAATTGTAATGGTTCAAATTAAAATCAACTAACGGGATATATTTTGGTACGAACTAAGGGAATACAAAAATATAAGGGTAAATTACATCTGGCCCCCTCTAGTTTAAACAAATAGACGATTTTCCCCGTGTATTTCGCAAACTGATTAAAAACTCCTCTTAGTTTGGCAAAATTATACCATTTCCCCCCTCTTGCCGGAACTGGAGCAAATCTCCGGAGAGGAGGTACGGGAAATGACTAAAATACCCTTACACTAAAAAACAAAACAAAAAACTAAAATTATCTCTCTCCTCCTTTCCTCCCCCCTTCCTCGCTTCCTCATCTCCATAGCCACAATCTCTCGTCGTCCTCCTCCTTCCCTCAACAGAAATTCACCGCAATCCAAAATAAGCAAAAATCACCGCAATCTAAACTAAAAACGAAATTCACCGCAATCCAAAAATCAATACAACTAAACAATCATTAGCTTGAAATCCCCAAACAAAAAAGACAAGCAAAAATCAGAGGAATTACGAAGAACAATACAAGATGTTCAAGATAGCCAAATCAAACCAACCCCAAAAAGATTCCAAACGAAACCTTAACAAAGACAAAAAGCAGCAAACTTTTACACCCAGAAAGCAAAGTATCTTCCAGCAATAAGATTTCACAAAAATTCATAAATCCCCAACACTCACTTCAAACCAACAGCTGATAAGAACACCATCTCGCCTTGTACAAACACAGAAAAATAACTCATCTAATATACAAAGAGAACTGTAAAAAAGGGGGAAAATGGGACATAACCGTGGTGAAATTCTAATAGAAATCGAAGAGAGGGGCAAAGCTCCAAACTTTAATATTACCAAATAGCCACTACAAATTAGATTAAAACCCAGTACTACAAATTGGCTCGGAGGGTACTGGAGCTGGCATCGTGGTACCCGGCCCTGCTGGCCGTGAGAGAGCTAGAGCGGTTGTTTGTCCTCGACGAGGAAAAAGCGAAGAGGACTTTTGGACTGGATATTAAGCACACGCGGGAATTGGGGCTGGATGTTGACGATGTAAGGAGGTTGAATCTGCTGAGCACTCTCGTCCACGGATTTGGGTTTCCGTGGAAGCCATGCGCCTCACCAGTCCATCTTCGTCGACGCCTTATGCCCCCGACGGGATCCTATCAGTCTCCGGCTTCGAATCTGACGTATGCGGGCAATCCTTCCCTCTCTCCTCCTCGATGAATAGTTTCCCCAGTGGTCGAACAGCGGGAGAGACACCGGAGAGGAGGAGTCATTGTTGGAATCGATGCGGTGAAGGACGAACTCGGTGAAGGGCAATCCTTCCGTCTCTCCTTCTCGGTATTAAGGTTTTGATTCGGTTTTCGGTAACTTCTCGGTTGCTAAAGCTACAAGATGAAGAAGATGTTCTCTGTTTTAAGAGTATCTGGGTTTAAGAAATTGTAATTGATGTTATCGTTTTTAAGAAATTGAAATTGATGTTCTCGGTTTTCTCGGTTGGTTGAGTTGAACATGATTTGGCTTTTTTGAGTTGCTGTTCTTGGTTGAGTTTTTTTTATGTTGGATGAGTTGAAGAAGATGAAGTGGTAAGAGGAAGAAGGAAGATTATTTTTTTTTGTTTTAGTATAAGGGCATTTTTGTCATTTTAGGTGCCTCCTCGCCGGAGATTTGCTCCGGTTCCGGCGATAGGGGGAAATCGTATAATTTCCCCAAACTATGAGGGGTTTTTAATCAGTTTGCAAAGTAGAGGGGGGAAATCGTCTATTTGTTCAAAGTCGAGGGGGCCAGATGTAATTTACCCAAAATATAAAGATAGGACCTTGATTAGGAACAACCTCCGTTGTGTGTTCTAAGGGTGTTTGATGCAATCAAACGGTCAGCCAGGGCAAGTGTTAGATAAATGTATGAATCCACGTACGAGCTATGCAAATCCACGCACAATAAAGCGAGTCCACGCTTCAACTATGCAAATCCATGCATACAATGAGGCAAATCCATGCTCTCACAATTACACTCGGGTAATCAACGAGATAAAACTCTCAATAATTCAATTCATCATAATTTTATATATTTTTGATTACATTCAGATTGCATATTTAAAGAACTAAGTGAGCTTGGGTTGGTCATTAAGGCCAATTTGTCCAAGAGTCACATTACATGAACTTAGAATTCAATTAAACGAATCTACTTAATTGAAATATGTCAAAGGACTAAAATGAACTTAGCTTAATCAAATGAACTAAACTTAATGAGACTGTAGAAATGGTAAATGGCAACTAAGTACGTCCAAAATGTCTTCAAATATCAGTCAATTCGTAATAAATTCCAAATTACGAATTGATCCTTGATCCATCTTCACTTGACATCGATCAGATTGGTTAGAAGTTTGGATGCCTTGGATGTTCCTACGTCAACTGACCTCATAAAAAAAGGAGTTCGGATGAAAAAGATATCGTATTTTGAAGTTGTACGCGCAAAATACGATTTTTGGACGAGTCTTGCCAAAATGTAGAATACGAATAGTGAAAATCATATCTGGGAAAAATTTCCTTAGTCAAAGTTGTAGAATTGGAAGTCTTCTTTCATTTGCTGCTGACCTTGACTAAATCGGAGATCGGAGGAAAAAGTTATAAATTTTCTAAGTCGCATGACCAACTTTTCTTTGGAAAGAGAAGTGGATGTAGCAAACTTGGAAAGGACATTGCGACGAGAAAAATTGTGACAAGAGAGGCTAAATCAAGAAAGACAACAACAAGAAAGGATGGATTCCTTTGGTTACCATTGGTACAATGGAATTCAAAGATCATTTTTTGACGACGAAGTTGAGGACACATGTGAACTGGTGGAAGCAAATCAAAGGAAACTCGATCTCACCCAAGCTCAGCTTTGGAATTGTGAGTGGTGCGGATGTGAGGGATATGAGAAAAGTCAATGTAAAGAACACTGGTTCCCCACCCGCTATGGAGCACCCTTAGATTATGAGAATTTTAAGCATTACGATGAGGGGCGACATGACACCATTTGTATTCCAACATGGAATGGAAATCCTTATTCCTTATGGTGCAATGAAGAAGTTCAACCTCTAAGGTCTGATACCCTTGAAGATAGACTAGACTCAATGGAAGCAAGAATGGATAAGATGTTTAAAAATGGGGATGATATACTCAATGAGTTTGAGAAGTTGTGTACTCTAAGTCAAACTTTTGAGAGAGCGCAAGATCACTCAGATGATATTTGCACTACTGCACATACAAAAGATGCCATATTCATTGTTGCGCGACATGTAAAGGCAATCCTTTATCAGGAATGATCGCTATACTGTCATTGTTGTTTCTTTCTTTCCATGAGAAGTTAGGGTGGATTCTCTATCCAAGATTGTATGTAGAGGAATATGGGTTGTTTACCATTCGGTTTCCTCCTTGTCTTTGACCACTCACAAAGTTGACCTGCTCTATTGGTTAGCTTATCATCGCTTATTGACTAATCTCGTAGCCAGTGTTGCCACATGCTTCGCAATGCTATTGTAAAGCAAAAGCATCAACATTGTTTAGAGTCAAATCGCATAATTGCTTTGCCATCAAGTCTAATTGTGCTTGAGAAGACAAGGAAGAATCAAGTTCAATAATTCCTCTTCCCTCACTCTGCTCCTTTACCTCCCTTAACTCTCTAATGGGTTGTTTTTTTTCTCTCATTCATGATTATCCTGTTTGTTGCTACCAGCTCTTCTAGAATATAGTAGGCTTCATCCCTTTCCTTTCTCAGGAAATTTCCATTGGACGCTAAATCAACGTTTTTCATAGTTGTTGGCGACATGCTAGAATAAAAAGTCTTAAGAAGAGACTCCTTAGACAAACTATGGTGCGGGCATTTTCATTGCAATTCCTTAAATCTCTCCCAAATTTCTCTCAAAGACTCTCCTTCATATTATTCAAAGTTTGTGATCTCCTTAACAAGTTTATTAGTCTTTGAGTAGGGGAAATATTTGTCAAGGAAAGCATTTGCCAATTGCTCCCATGTGTTATTGGAGTACCCTTAAGTTGCTTATACCAAAGTTTGGCCTTGTCCCTTAACATATATGAAAACATTCTAATCTTAACAGCATCATCAGACGCTCTAGGATACTTAAAATTATCAGCTAATTCCATGTTCCCCAGATATTCATTGGGATCTTCATTAGGCAAACCATAGAACTAACCCAAAGCTTGAAGCATATGAATCACGACTGGCTTAATTTTGAAGTGATTAGCTTTAACAGCTGGTCGTTGGATTCCTATTTTTGCTCCTTCGTATCTTAATTTCTTGCCTTTGGTCCATTATTTCTTTTTCTCGTCTCTCCTTCTACAATGCCCTTTCTAACCGCATTATTTCTTCTTCAATATCCAATGGAGAAATATTGGTTGAACGGGTTAATGGCATGCATGTAACTTGTCAAGCAAGACAAGTCACTTGGTCAAAAAGGCAACGCAAAATAAAGGAAAATAAAATAAAAATAAAATATACTAATATATACTAATCCAAGTTCGTAAACCAAATTGAAAGTCTAAATCTCAATCCCTAGCAACAGCGCCAATTTGATCGCTTCGGGTGAGCCAATATTTAAAAGCTCGAATCTACTTCAAATCTACCTAAAATTGGATGACCAGTCATCTGTTCGTACTACCTGGCATACGCTAACTAAGGGTGGTGTGCACCAACTTTTCAACTTTCCACTAACTTAAACTCTGGCACGCACCAAAAATATAAGGCGCGAGCCAAAAGCTCTCAAACAAATAGACCTAGCGTGCACCAACTAAGGGTGGCGTACACCAAGCTATCAGTAGATTTGCAACAGATTGTAGCAATGAGTAACTACGAGTTTTTTCGATCCACAGAGACTGAGTTTGACTACTCTAAGGTTTACTAACTTAACTAGGATCAGGTTATGAAGTTTGGTTGTTTACACAAGTGATCTAAACACAAAAGCACAAATTTAAAGCTAACAAGTTCTAACACATAGATAGATATGTTATAAAACAAAATATCAACAACTCAAACACTCAACATGAGCAAGATGCCTAAACAGCAATATAACTATAATATTTAGAGGGTTTTAAGTGTATGTGATGTGGTTCGAGTGAATCTAAGGTAACTAATCCTCACTTTCGCATAAGATTAGCCAAAGTTGTTCCTAAACTAGACTTAGAATGGTTAGATATGTTCTTTCGACCCCACCAACCATCTAAACTAGCAAATAATCAACTATATGCTCCACTCCAAGAAAAATCAGTAGGTCACCAAGGAGATTTTTCTCCTAGCAAGAGTACTCATCATCAAACCAACCTATCCATCAATTCTATCTCCTTTCGGTCTCAAGTTTTGACTAGCTTCTAAGGCTCGGTGATCAAGCAAGTCTAAGCAATAGGATCAAGCACATTGATAAGAACACATACAAGGCCATACACACCTCTATACAGTGGCTACATCAAAGGTAACAAGGCACCAAACTCATATAACTACTCACATATACTAATATTTAACATCATAAGCATAAAACATAGACAAAAGTATAATGGAGGGAGACTTATCAAGACTCCAAGCTCCCTCTCTTCAAGTCCACGTACTTGCAGAGAAAATACTTCTATATTTACTAATATAAAGTTATGTTATGTCTTGTGTCCTCTCTCTTTTTTACAAACTAAAGGCAAAAAACCTTATATAATAATTACTAACTAAAGGAATAGTTAACAAAATATCGAAAACTAACTTAGCTAACTAAAATATTTAAGCTAAAATATCTAAAAATGTTAGCCAATCTTGTCCCCCTTCCATTCAGAAAGCTCTAAACCGACTTAAGATATTTTCCCAAATTGTTTGTCCAATACTCAGATTATTTTGCTTCTGCTCGACTGGTCTGGCGTATGCCAGCTACACTTGGCGTGCACCAAGTCTTCACGATTTCTATCCTCGAGTGCAATCGGTCATCCAAGTGAATGGTCATCTGAGTAATGGCTTCTTGGCATATGCCATATAGGCTTGGCGTGCGCCAGCTTCCCGTTCTTTGCATTCTTTGGCTTTGCATCTTCCTTCTCATCCTTGGCTTCGGGTGTCTGCTCAATCTTCCTCCACTTCTCCTCGAATAAGCTCCTAAAAATAAGCAAACACAATAAAAAAATGATAAACTCAACATAAACATACAATAAACAAAAACTAACACAATGACAACTAAAACGAAACTAAATCAACCTAAAACACTAAGAACGATCTACTAAAATGACATAAATAATGAGTGTTTTTGACACTCGTCAATTTCTAGAGCTGGTATAGAAGTAGATAGAGCTAAGACAGAGGCAATAGGGAAAATGGATGCACCAACCACAGTTAAAGAAGTTAGAGCATTTCTGGGTCATGCCGGATTTTGTAGAAGATTCATTAAGAACTTTTCTCTAATTGCTAAGCCTCTAACAAATTTGCTAGTTAAGGATGTATCTTTCAACTTTGGTGAGTAATGCCTTAAGGCATTTGATGCTCTCAAGAAAGCTATTATCACAGCTTCAGTGATTTCATCACCGGACTGAAAAATTTTATTCGAAATGATGTGTGATGCAAGTGATATCGCTTTGGGTTGTGTACTTAGACAGAAGAAAGAGGGGAAACTCCATGTCATCTACTATACTAGTAGAGTACTGGCAGGAGCTCAACTCAATTATACAACCATAGAGAAGGAGATGCTTGCGGTTGTTTATGCTTGTGACAAATTCAGACCATACTTGCTTGGTTCGAAAGTTATAATTTATACTGATCATGCAGCTTTGAGATATATTTTCTCAAAGCAAGATGCCAAACCTCGCTTGATGCACCAGATTTTGTTACTCTAGGAATTCGACTTGTCCATTAAGGACAAGAAAGGAGCAAAAAATGTTATCGCAGATCATCTCTCTAGGCTAGAAAAAAGCGACGGTATGGATATTGAAGTAAATATCCAAGAAGAGTTTGCAGATGAAACTCTTATGACTATGAGTAGAGTAGAAGCTCCCTGGTATGTAGACTATGCCAACTTTTTAGTTGGAGGAGTTATTCCTGTAGATCTGAGTTATCCCCAAAGGATGAAATTTCTACAGCATGTTCGGATGTATGTATGGGATAATCCTTATCTCCTCAAGAGGTGCAATGATGGAGTTCTTAGGCATTGCATTGCTAGTTGGGAAGTAGCAAATATTTTAGAGCAATGCCATAATGCACCTTACTCAGGTCATTATGGAGCTACGAGGACCGCGTCTTGAGTCTTCGAATATGGATTCTATTGGCCTTTCATCTTCAAGGATGCACATAGTTATGTTGAGAAGTGTGACTGCTGCCAAAGAATGGAAAATATCTTAAAGAGGAATGAGATGCCGTTATCTGGAATTTTAGAGATTGAGCTCTTTGATGTTTAAGGATGGGACTTCATGGGTCCTTTCCCAACATCACTTGGCAACAAGTATATCTTGGTAGGAGTAGACTACGTTTCAAAGTGGGTAGAAGCTTTGATGCTAGAGTAGTTATCTAATTTCTTAAGAAACTCTTCTCGAGATTGTGTGTATTGCGAGCGATAATTAGCAATAGTAGGTCACACTTCCACAACAAGCAATTTGAAGTTCTGATGAGATATGGGGTAACGCATAAGGTGGCAACACCTTATCATCCCCAAACTAGCAGACAAGTTGAGCTATCAAATTGAGAGCTCAAGAAAATCTTGAAAAAGACGGTCGAAACAGCAAGGAAGGATTGGTCGAACAAGCTAGATGATGCATTATGGGCTTATCGAATAGCATTTAGAATACCAATAGGAATGTTGCCTTATAGAGTTTATAGCAAAATGTGCCATCTTTCAGTGGAGCTTGAGCATCGTGCATTTTGGGCAATCAAGACCCTTAATTACAATTACAAAAAGGTCGGAGAGCGCAGAATTCTCCAACTTGAAGAGTTGGATGAAATGCGTGACTTGGTATTCAAGAGCTCGAGACTCTATAAGGAAAGGACTAAGAGGAGACATGATGCCCATATCATTAAGAAAGATTCTAAGGATGGGCAACATGTTCTTCTCTATAACTCGCGACTAAGACTCTTCCCCAGAAAGCTCAAATCCAAGTGGAGCGGCCCATACCAGATTGTCAAAGTGTTCCCTTTTGAGGCACTAGATTTGCTAGATAGCAAGGGGGTAGTCTTTAGAGTCAATGGCCAATGCTGCAAAATTTACATTGGAGGGGCGACATTAATTGAGATGCGGAGGTGCAATCGGTTTATGTGCCATCCAGTGCTTGAATATTTGGAACAAAGTAAGGCTCTTTTACCTACAGAGAATAAGGATAGGATGTTTTGTGCTAATTATATTCGTTTAGTTAGTGTGTTAGTTTCTAGGAAGATTCCGATAGACCTCTATCTCATCATTCTCCGTCGAGCACAAGAGACTTTGAGAATTAAGAGACGAGAAGACAATTTCTTGAGATACTCTAGAGGAACATCAAAGAGTGGCTTCAAGAGGAGGATGAAGAGTTTCGAATTTTGTTCTAGGTGCGGGAAGTTGGAACATGACGGAGACTGTAGCAAGAATAGCACTAACTTGCAGATAGAGCATACTATGTTACTATAAGAGGACTTTATTAGGCTTAAAGCCGAAAAGGCCTCAAGGAAAGGTAGTTCATTATGGTATGCCATATTTGAGTTATGTGAATTGAAAAAGTCGAAGTTGCACCTGTGACTTATGCAGATAGGGCATCTGGTTTTCAAGCTTTCTAGGAATGCAGCATAAATAAAAGCCAAAAAAATTAGATTAGCATTTTATTTCCTAAGTTTTATGCATTTAGATTAAGTGTTTGTATAGTTAGTGTGTAGTTTTTTGAGTTTAGTACATAGTAGATGCACACCGTATTAACTAGCGTATGCCAGGTATGCGAAAACAGATGAATTGGCGCACGCCAAGTAAAGCTGGTGCATGCCAATTCCAGGAGTCTGGCATATGCCAGTGCACTTTGTATATGCCAGGTTTGGGCAAAATTGACTATAAAGCTCTCGGGCAATTGTCATTCATCATAAAATTTTAAAACCAACAATCTCCTATCACCAAAAACTTCAAATCCGATTGAGCCCAATCTTTCCAACCAATTACCCATATTACCTAACACCCAAAACACCTTTCTTGATGGCGGATGATGCAAGATCTAGCCGGATTCATTATGGAGAACGAAGGAAGCACGCAAGAAACCCTTTGCCTTCTCCACCTGGTTCTCCACCTCAAGACATGTATGACCACTACAATGCTCCCTTCGCAATCTTCCATGATTGGGAGGGAGAAAGGTATTAAAAATTTTCATGACTCAGTGCCCTTAGTCATTTTACAATCGATTAGAATGATATGCAGATACTGGGGGTAGATAGACAGTTGAGGTCAGCTTTTAGGAAGTTAGGGTGGAGATACTTTGAGAATAGGGAGATATTGGCTAGGCAAGAGCTTGTTTTGGAGTTCTATTACACATTATAGGTTTCGGCTAATAGACAATCATTTACTGCACGTGTATTTGACACTAACTTTAGCATGGATAAAAGTGAGTTTAACGACCTGTTTAGCCTTAAGGTTGGACCAGGGAATCTGGGCTTCTCACCTACAAGTCAGGCCCATAGGGATTGGCAAGAGATTACTGGGTTTGAGAGGTACGAGTCGGGGAGGGCACCTAATGCGCTGATTAGAGAACAATATTTAGGCATCCTCTATCGCTTTATGACTTTGATAGGTATCCCACTCCTCGACACAAGACATAAACAAGATGAAATATGCAATGACACACGACAAAATGTACCTAAAAGGCAAATAAATACATTACAAAACATAAGGATTTGTGTGTACATTTACACGCACATCATACCTCCACACTTAATTCCTTGCTTGGCCCCAAACAAGGTGCATCAGAACTACCGCATTCACAGTTCCTCCTGACACAAAACAAATCACGACATGCTTCATCCTATCGCTAATCATTCATCTCACTCAAGCGCCAAGACCAGTGATCATGTAAACACAACACCCTCAGCTATTTAACCTAACTTTTGCACTATGCATACCATACAAGAGAGCTGACCACTCAGTGGGTAGGATTAATTTATGCTCATATATATGGGGTAGTCATCTACCTATCATCGCAAACATGCTCGGGGTCTAAAAACGTTATACTTTGCACTTGACACTCTTTCAAAAAATGCAGGACTCATAATCAAGAGGGACTTTGTATAGGATTGTAACATGGCATAGGGTAAGGGGAGGATAAATCATTGGGTAATGGCTAGACCACCTAATCCAAGGGTTACATCAAAATTCTAACTCTCAGCTATACTAAACAACTCACCTTATAATGACTAAACACTCAAACCAGCATTTCCCTATCATAGAGGCCATTCACTCAGGATAAGTCACTTACTTTTGGGTGTGTTTTTTACTTTTTTTTGCTTTCTTTCTTTTGCACTTTTCACAAGATAAATTTTTTTCTCTTGCTTCTTGTGCACATAATTTTTCTTTTGTTTTCTTAGGCGCACACTTGCACATACATTAGTGACTTATCCTAGCTTTTGAATATTGACATTAATCTACCCTTTTTCATTTTAACACATGTGCAATCTCACCCTAGCTATGCTACCAAGTGCACCCTTACAATTCATATCCCATAAGTATGTCATACTCCCTCAGACTGGATAGTTTATGGTGGTTGAGGGATGAAATTTGGCTCGTATGGTGATGTACAAATAGTAGCTCAATAAACAAGTCTTGGCTCAATGGGGTTATGCAATGGATAAGATTGGGTTTTTGGCTCTAAGGCTTTAGGTTCAATATCAAAATGGCCCCTAATATCTAACTCACCTGATACTACGAAATCATGCTAAGTACTAGTACACTACTCTTATCACCCAACGCATGCAAGCACCTCATGAAAAAATTAGAGACGGTCATCTTATCCTTCGGCACAAATTCCTCACAAGGTCGCTTATTAAGCTCTCAAGCATGGTCTACCTAGTGCGACTATCAACCTAAATAGCTAAGGGTGTAATCCTTACACAATCCTATTCTAGATAGCTTAAGTTCGAATTATGACAAAGCAACAAGATTTGGCTACCGTTGGAAGTTCAGGGAAGTTCATCAGTTATAAGAGACTCAAACACTTCAACCTAAAACACACACCACACGCATACACAGACTCAATCACATGCGTATGTCAATGTAAAGAGAAAAGCACAACAAACAAAATACCACAGAATGACTAAAACAAACAAACAGATCACACACATAATAAGTGCACCCCTACACTGAGAGAGCACATTGTCCTCAATGTGTAAGGGTGGACATCAAGCAAGCAAAAACAACAAAATAAGGAAAAAGGAAAGAAAAAGAAGATAGGATAGAGGAAGCCTGGGGTCACTAGTATGGCAGAGGAGGTGAACTGAACTATTGGTGGAGCCAAGCCCAGTTAGTTAGCTACATCAGAGGCACCGCGGGCTGCAACTCAATCGTAAAGGTTTTCTTGGTCAACATAGTACTACTCCCAGCACTCAATCGTAAAGGTCTTCTTGGTGCTCCGGCATTAGGACATGATCATTCGTGCGAAGTTAGTCTTGAACAGCATTACGGTCCTCCCACCTATTGACTACATAGGAGGTGACACCATGTTTGTTAATCTTGGAGATCAAATGCCAAGCCACCACCAATCAGTTGCGATCAATCACACCTCTTGAGACTTTCTTGATAGGAGCATCACAACCTTTCTACAATGTCATCAAGTTGTCAGGGTTGAGAACTGGAGCCTGAGACTACGGTGCTGGCAGTGTGTCATCGTTTGAAAGTATTGGATTCATAAGGGGCTAAAGCGTTAGGTGTTATGGTCATGGTCGGGAGGTGATGGTTAACGGGGGCAACAACAAAGGACGATGGTGGTGAGTGGTGGCCAGTGGTCGACAATAGGGTAGAGAGTTTTAGGGAAGAGGAGAAGTCTTATGAGGGACTATGTTTTATCTACATTAAAATGTACACAAATAATGAGTGTTTTTGACACTCATCAAAATGTAGCGTAAATAAAAGCTAAAAAATTAGATTAGTATATTTGTTTCTTTTGCGTGATCTTTTATATGTATTATGTAGTATGTCTATATATGAAGTATGTCGTTTTTGAGGTATGGACATTTTTGGCGCACGCCAAAGGATATGGTGCATGCTATGTCATGTGTGTAGGAGAGAATTGGTGCACGCCAATGAGGATGGCGTACGCTAAGATTTATGAAAAGGAGGGAACTAGCACATGCCAACGGACTTGGCGTATGTCAGGTCAGGCAGATTTGAATTTAAAACCATCGGGAGCGCACCATTTTTCACATAAAAACAAAACCCACTCCACCAAAAACCCCAAAACTGACAATCTTGACTAACCCAACATCATCCAACCTTCTAATCACAAAACCCAACACCCGAAATGCATTCTACAATGGCAGATGCTGCAGGATTAAACCGACCATGTCGCACTCACTCATCTAAGTGCACACAAACAGCCACACCTTCGGCATTAGATTCTTCTTCTTCGAATTTGTCTAAAGCAAATCCGATTAACATTCAAGGATGCTACAATGCTCCTTTTGCAATCTATGAAGATTGGGAGGGAGAGAGGTATCAACTTTTATCAGATCTTCCTACTTTAAGTCACTTTAGGGTAGACTGGGCTGATATGCAAAAGATAGGAGTTGAT
Source organism: Hypericum perforatum (assembly GCA_012979155.1). Taxonomy (NCBI): domain Eukaryota; kingdom Viridiplantae; phylum Streptophyta; class Magnoliopsida; order Malpighiales; family Hypericaceae; genus Hypericum; species Hypericum perforatum. Next base: position 17,700 of record SOPF01025932.1, read on the forward strand.
GTTGAATTGATGGCTGCTTTAGAAAAGTGGGGAATGATTTACTTTGGTGATAGGAGCATCATGGCTAGGCAGGAGATCTCTCTAGAATTTTATTGTACTTTGTAGATTTCCTCAGATAGGGGATCATTTTCTGCATGTGTATTTGGTAGAGAGTTGAACATGGATGTTGATCAGTTTAATGCTGTATTAGAGCTCCAGCCTAGGGATTTTGCTCTTACTGATGATGCCCATCTAGCGTGGCAAGAGATTACTGGTTTTGATAGGTATGAGTCGGGGAAGGTACCTAGTGCTCTTATCCCGGAGCCATATTTAGGCATCTTCCACTGATTCATGACCTTGACATTTAGTGGACATTTTGAGGAGTCCAAGGTATTTAGGTCACAGTTGTATGCTATTGTCTGTCTTTGCCATGATCATCCTTTTTGCACTTTTGCTCTGGTCATGGACTATTTTGCACGCTCTATAGCTGATAGACCTAGGCAGCTATATTTAGGACATATTATCTCTCGCATTGCTCGTCACTTTTTCTCGAGGAAGGTTGCAGCTTTTCAGGGGACTATCAGAGAGCCAATATGGCTCAACTTTCAGAAGCTAAGCTACAGCAAGCTGATCAAGAGGAAGATGAGAGATGGAGAAGAGATTCTGGAGAACAAGCCTTGGGGAGAGAGGAGGGTAGTTCAGGAATGCCTTGGGGCACCAGGAAGGGTGCCAGCACAGAGACAAGAGCAGCAGGAGCAGTAGAAGCCCAGACATCACGATGAGGCTGGATTGAGTCATCAAGCCTGACACACAGGGAGATATGGACTATTTATGTGACTAGTTGGCTGCGATGCAGGTACAACTATAAAGTCATGAAGAGCAGCTTTTTGGATATGCCGTGCAACTGCAGGACTACGTAGTTAGCAAAGTGACTGTATGGGACCACCAGTACAACTATAATGCTTGCATGGAGGCCGAGCTTGGAGCTCAGAGAGAGGAGCAGAGAGCGTTCTACACCAAATAGAGAGTGTACACTGAGTGGATGCGCACCAGGGTGGAGAACTTTGGCAACAGTTTTGTATTCCTACCACCACTACCTCCTCCAATAGATGATTGACAGGGAGCTCCTTTTTGCTTTAATTTTTACTTTATTTATTTTAGTTGCTTATTTTATTTGTTTAAGTAGTTTGTTTAATTATTTTCATGTATTTTGACTCTATTTTTGAGTTTTGTGTGTTTGAAACTCATTTAATGATTGTGTTATGCTACTAGAAGGTGATCCTATTAGGCTTAAAGCCAAAAGGTCACAAGAAGGTAGTTTACATAACGAGTCATTAATGAGTTAATGTTTAGCATATTTGTTTTTGTTTGTGTTTCGAGAGATTTTTTCATAACTTTGGTGACTTGGTATGGAAGTGTTCCCATTTTGAGCTCTTCAGGGTTAAATCTCCTTGATGCTTCTTAACGTACTAGGTCATCGGGATAAAACCGTCTCAACATTGTTTTATTTGTTTGATTATGTGTTTATTAGTATCTTAGACATACTAAGGACATTGTGTCATACAAGTGTGGGGGACGGTTCCTTCCAGGAATCTTCCTTTTAGGTTGTTTAGTATGTTAGCATGTTAGGTTGTTATGTTTAGGTTTAGACTGGGCATGATTTTTTTTCAAAAATTTGACCCCCCTCAAAATTTTTTTGCTTGTGTTAGAATTTTATCGTACTCTTAGTTAGAGATATAATTCAAGCGCAAAGCCTAGATATTGGTAGAAATCTCGCACTTTGTTATTTAGATTAGTGATTTCACTATGTAGACTAGACTAGAGGGTTAATGAATGTACCTTGTGAGTATTTGAGCTGAAGGAAGAGACATCTGTCTCTATATTTTTTATGAGGTGCATATTAAGTTAGTTGATCGAGGTATCCTACTAGTACTTATTGTAGTCTAGGTTGTTTGGAAGTTAGTGAGATGATGGGGGAATTCTTTGACATTGAGCCTAGAGCCTTAGAGACAAAATCCTGTATATATCCATTGCTTAAACCCGTTGAGCCTAGCCTTTTCTTAATCTTAGATTAGGAAGCCGACTACAAACCTTATATCATCCATCTTTCTTACTTTTGATCATTCAATTCGAGGACTTATAGGTTGTATGTGTATTGGGTTTAGTTAGTAGCTTGGGTTTCATTTGGTTTATATTTGTTGGGATGTGGTAGTATGGCCGTATTAGAAGCCAAGTTTTTGCCTAGAACGTGCTATGTATGTATAGTTGTTTAAAGAAGTATAAAAAAAGAGAAAAGAAAAGAAAAAGAAGCAAAAAAGAATGTGTATTTGAATAAGGCATGTTTTCTAGATAAGACTTATGCTTCTCGGTCTTAGAATATTTGGATATTTGGGGAGTGTGTTTATTTTTTTTATATATGTGAGGGTGCTTAGATTAGACGAGTGATTAGTTACATTTTTGATATGTCCTCGGATTGTGTGGTTTAGCTACCATCCATATATTTTACCTCACCTTGACCTTAAGTCCCATTACAATCCAATGAAAAGACCTCCTGATCATTAGCAATCTTTATGACTTTTAGATAATGCTCAGTAGGAAGTAGGATGCTTTGAGATATATTGACAAGTATGCGAGTGATAGGAAGTTGACCATACAGATTATATGAGTGAAATACTTTGCTATCCTTGTAAGTTCAACCTTCTAGTGTCTTTTACATAGAGTTAACACTTGTCTAAACAATTGAGTGTTGAAGTGTCTACTTCTTTGTTGTGCTTTGCATTTTGAATTGTTGAACTAACTTAGTTACGATTTCATTCTAATATAAGCAGATGTTTTTTAGGGAAGTTAAGTGTTGTTTGATTCATGCTATGTCTTTACCTTGTTATGTGTTTGTTTGTTTTTCCTTAATTTTCTTTTAGGTTGTCCATATTTTGAGTCTTTCTTGGGGACAAGCAAAGATTCAAGTGTGGGGGTGTGATGAGTGTCAAAAATACTCATTATTCGTGTCATTTTAGTAGATCCTTCTTAGTGTTTTAGGTTGATTTAATTTTGTTTTAGTTGTCATTGTGTTAGTTTTCGTTTATTGTATGTTTATGTTGAGTGTATCATTTTTCATTGTGTTTGCTTGTTTTAAGGAGCATATTCGAGGAGAAGTGGAGGATGATCGAGCAAACATGCAAAGCTAAGGATGAGAAGAAAGACGCAAAGCTGAAGAATACAAAGAATGGGAAGCTGGCGCACGCCAAGCCTACATGGTGCACGCTAAGAAGCCATTACTCAAACAACCATTCACTCAAATGACCGATTGCACTCAAGGATGGAAATCGTGAAGATATAGCGCACGCCAAGTGTAGCTGGTGTACACTAGACCAGTCGAGCATAAGCAAAATAATTATAGTATTGGACAAACAATTTGGGAAAATATCTTAAGTCGGTTTAGAGCTTTCTAAATGGAAGGGGGACAAGATTGGCTGACATTTTTAGATATTTTAGCTTAGATATTTTAGTAAGCTAAGTTAGTTTTAGATATTTTGTTAACTATTCCTTTAGTTAGTAATTATATAAGGCTTTTTTTCTTTAATTTGTAAAAAAAGAGAGAGGAGGAAGCTTGGAGTCTTGATAAGTCTCCCTCTTATCTACTTTTGTCTATGTTTTATGCTTATAATGTTAAATATTAGTATGTGTGAGTAGTTATATGAGTTTAGTGCCTTGTTACCTTTGATGTAGATACTGTATGGAGGTGTGTATGGTCTTGTATGTGTTCTTATCAACGTGCTTGATCCTATTGCTTAGACTTGCTTGATCACCAAGCCTTAGTAGCTAGTCAAAACTTGAGACGGAAAGGAGATAGAATTGATGGATAGATTGATTTGATGATGAGTACTCTTTCTAGGAGAAAAATCTCCTTGGTGACCTACTGATTGTTCTTGGAGTGGAGCATATAGTTGGTTCTTTGCTAGTTTAGATGGTTGGTGGGGTCAAAAGAACATATTTTACCATTCTAAGTCTAGTTTAGGAATAACTTTGGCTAATTTTGTGCGAAAGTGAGGATTAGTTTCCTTAGATTCACTCGAACTACATCACATACACTTAAAACCGTCTAAATCTTATGGTTATGTTGCTGGTTTAGGCACCTTGCTCATGTTGAGTATTTGGGTTCTTGATATTCTATTTTATAACATATCTATCTATGTGTTAGAACTTGTTAGCTTTAAATTAGTGCTTTTGTGTTTCGATCACTTGTGTAAACAACAAAACTTCATAACCTGATCCTAGTTAAGTTAGTAAACCTTAGAGTAGTCAAACTCAGTCTCTGTGGATCAACAAAATTTGTACTTACTCATTGCTGCAATCTGTTGCAAATCTGCTGATAGCTTAGCATACGCCACCCTTTGTTGGTGCACTCCAGGTTTGTTTGTTCGAGAGCTTTTGGCTCGCGCCTTGTGTTTTTGGCATGCGCTAGAGTTCAAGTTAGTAAAAAGTTGAAAAGTTGACGCACGCCACCCTTAGTTGGCGTATGCCAGGTAGTACGAATAGACGACTGGTCATCTGATTTTAGGTAGATTTAAAGTAGATTCGAACTTTTAAATATTGGCTCGTGCGAAGCGATCAGGAATCTTATGCCCAAGGACTATCCCTTCGTCAACCATAAAATGACACTTTTGCCAATTGAGCACAAGATTCTTTTTTTCACATATTTTCAATACTTTGTCTAGGTTGTCAAGATAGTGATCAAAGGAGTCTCTGAAAACAGAGAAGTCATCCATAAAAATTTCCATAATCTTCTCATTCATCTCCCAGAAGATAGACTCCATGCAACGTTGGAATGTTGCTGAGACACAACTTAATCCAAAAGGCATTCTGTGATATGCAAAAATACCAAAGAGACAGGTGAAACCTTGACACCCTCATTACTTTTTCCCCACAACACCCACCAAGTTAAAGACTCACAAACAAGTCACAAGCTATAAAATGAAAAAAAACTAAGCCAATATAAAATAATTGGCACCCTCCTCTTTAAGAATAAAAATCCCCAGCTATTATATTTAGTGCTTGCCAAAAACGATGAGACATAGAGTGGAGATTCTCATCGACCAATATAAATAATGATTTGAATTCCTTATTAAGAGGTACTGATTTTATACAATATGGATTGTTTGATTTATTCACTTATCAAATTTCATGTTCGCACTCATGTGCTGTGGTGACGTTAAAATTTCTTATCCAAGTTTGCTCCTGTGCTGTTGATTTATTATTGTCCAAGTTCATCACTAGCTTTTAACGTTGATTTTTAATTGCAATCAGTGTTATATTAGCTTGGTTTTAGAGACTTATCGGATATGCTTGTTATCTAGTCCATTTGAACATTTATGAATTTGACATTTTGCACGCATCTAAAACCACCTAAACGAACTTGAGAAACTCTTCATGAAACTATGCGTTTCAAATAGGGTCTTCTTCATCACCGTGAGCCAGGGTTTTATTTCTTTGTCAAAGTTATGTGGAACGTTATCCATCCATGAGATATCTGTTGACTTAAATTAATTAAAAAAATAAAAAAATCTTTTAATTTAAATTGAAGAGATTTTATAGGAAAAAAACTGTTATAGGTGATAACAATTCAATCCATATTTTTTCTCTGAAAAATTCTTTTAATAGAAAAAGGCCTGAGACAAAGGACTACGGAAAAATACACAGTAGAAAAAAGAAAATTGTATTTTTTTCCTAATTCTCAAAGAAAAACAAAAAACATCGGCTTTTAGACAATGAATTCTCATCCATACTCTGTTCATACGTGAGTAGGGATCGACCAATGACGAGCCTCCATCATTAAGATCCTGTGAAAACGTATTAAGTAAATTTTGCGATATGAGTGGTAATACTCTATTTATGGCTTTATTTAAGGTTTATATTTGTATAATTAAAATTATCCATACATAAACCTTCATTGGTATCAGAGTGAGTAAGAGGCTTGTTTTGGCCATAATCACTTTTTGCATTGAAAAACGTTTTCTGTGATTTTTTTATGAAGAAAATTGGATTCTTAAGAATCTGTTCTTAGAAAACCCTTCTGTTGTCCTCAAATGCATATGAGCTAAAGTTGTTGGGAATGAACTGAGTTATCTGAACCTACGTCGGTTGCCACATTTTTGTCTTCCTTTGCACACGCGAAAGACTAGCGGCAATGGTGCGTGAGACGCTATCGGAAGGACCAAGTCCTTATGTGCAAAACGTGTGAACCAGTGGGACTAGTTTTGATATTTGTTCATGAAGTCCCCAAAAAATGGGGAGGAAACATTGTTTTCTAGATTTGGGGATTTCCTCCCTGTGATTCCCGATCTCTCAAACAGAAGCCGACGACTTTTCGAAGGACAACAAACACGGACAACAAACACTGCACTTGGTCACTCCGTCCCCGAGGACCAGAGAAGACAGGGAGGTCTTGAAAAAAACCCTGTCATGATGAGAATGATAAAACCATGTGATATGAATCCCGTGAGGAACTCACTCAACTCGGACCGTCTACTCCAGGATTGTGTTGATCTTGACCCAACGCCTTGTTCCTTTGCACCGAACCTCAGTGTTGGCTAACTTCGACCTGTAACAATAGTGAAAATGCGAACCTTGATCTGGTGAAGACACCACAAACGGTGATGTAAATCCGCTTGATAAGTCGAAAGGTGAACAATCGGAATCACTTTGCTATGTTCGAATAGTTCTAAAGAACCAAGAGAGGCAAAGCTATATTTTTTCTATCAAAATTATTCTTCTCTTCTCATTAATATTGCCTCTTTAAATAGGCTCGAATATACAAAGAAATTACTAATCAAAACAGCTCCTAAAAAGGAACAAGTTTGGCTGAAATAGGAAAACTAAACAAGAAATAAATCAAACTTGTTTAAGAAGTCTACAAATGTATATCTTAGTTCTAAACAAGTCAAAAGTTGCTGGAATATAATTTCCTAATCAAAATTATTGACTTTACTAAATAGCTTAAGTAGAATCTGAGTAAATTCCATGCTTCCTAAATAGGCTGATGCACGTCCAAAGTAGGTTGATGCACGTCCAAAAAGGTTGATGCACATCCAAAATAGGTTGATATCCATGCGTGCATGCTTCCAGATAAATGCATGCTTGCTAAGCTTCTAAAATATCTCATAAAATATGCATGGGCTTAGCATGGGCTCCTTGGACATCCATAGGCTTGCACGTTCTAGTATGAGCCCAAAATTCTTGAATTATTTATTGAACTCATCTTGAAACTTCTTGTTGGTCAGATTTATATCACCATGTCATGACGAGGCAATGCAAACTACAAAAACCAATGTAAATGATGGTTAGGAGGTGAGCAGACTAGACATCCCTACGACAAAAGAACGACGACCATCGACCATCGACCATCTGATGCAATGAATTAAATCAATGTTAGTAAACTATTTGCAAGAATCGATCGAAGGGATCCTTGCTCAAGAATAGCTCCAAATAAGGTGTTCTTGGACACCCAGTTGCTTCCCACTTTTGGTCTCAAAAGGGAAAGGTGATATCATCTTTTGGGGTGCCTAAAAGCATGCATTCTCTTCTTTTCTCATTCATATATATAGTAAGGTTAACCAATCCTAGGATAGGGAGCAATCCTTAGGATGATTCTGCCCATGAAGTACAAAACAAATTTGAGACCACACATCAACAACAAATTTTGTCCTTAAATGCATACAATTATAAAAGTATGATGATTAAATAGAAATCAATGCATATAGACATAACGGGGGAGGAAAATAATAGTTCGGCTTTAACCCTTTTAACTATATTCTAAAAAGATATGCCAGCTGAGAAGCCCATCTCGAGCTAAACCTCTGCAACAGAAAAGTCCACATCACCCAACCATATCATTAAGTTCTGTTACGCCATCAGCATATGAGGTCTCGCCATGTTAGTTAGCCATTGCAGCAGTAACAGGGGTCATTAGATTGAAAATCCCCAATTCCTCTTTATGAATTATAACCCTCAAATCGATTAGGGTTGATGATTCTTCATTCGATAGTCTCCCAGGCTCCGATTCCTCTTGTAGAATGGTTCGCTGAGCTCCTGAGGTTGTTTCGCCCACATCAATCATAACTCTCATACAACAATCCTCCTCGCTTCAATTCCTTATCCATAAGGAACTGTTAGGGAATTGCTCTTTTAAGTAGTCATAGAACTCCCACGAATCATCTTATGGGTCCGCTCCAGACCAACAGACCAAGACTTGGATGGCAGCTATATCCTGTTATTTAACCATTCTACGATCCACAATAGATTTGGGTTCTCAAGCTGGGATGTCATGACCCAAACTGAGGTCAGTGACCGGCACTAGACCCTATGACACATCAACAATAAAATGCAGGCCTAGCAAGCCTCAAACCATCATACAACATTCAATATGATCTCATAACAATCAAACCACGCGGAAGACAATTTACAAATCAAAGACATCAAATCATCTCTCAAGTCTTATCAACATGCTAAAATCAAACCAAATTAATTTTACAAACCAAAATCCACAAACATCTCTAAAATACTATTACTACGGAGCGTCTATACATAACAGAATAGTGGCACCGTCCAGAGACCTCAAAAGTAGCCCTCGAATGAGAAAGAGCTGGACTGGTACCACGAACTCTGAACACTCGAACAAACTAAGGCCTCTGAGAACTTGAGATAGAATAGTAAGGGGTAAGTGTCCGAAGACACTTAGCAAGGGAATAGAACATAATATATTAGTTATGGTTGATATATGCATGCAACAAAACTCAACCATGCTCGACTTCACACAAATCAAAATGCATAATCATCAAATGGTATTACCAAACACAAATATTAACACGCACATCATACACACAGACATAGAGAGCTATGAATAGGTTTTGTATTGCCTCTTCCTCTGACTGCTAGGGATATCCAAATGGCCAAACAGATCTCCGTTTACAAATAACAGAAACTAGTGTACAAATGTAAACTGGCCAAAGCTTACAAATGTGCACTAGTGATACCCCCAAAACTATGAGCTCATAGACTAACATCCCTGGTTAGTGCGGGAAAGCCTATTCATTTCTCTCGCAAAACACATATCTTAACAGAACAGATGACCCAACGGTCCAGAATTACATCCATCACACATGGACATGCCACACATATCAAATCAACTCGAGGCTGTTCACAAACATCACATGCCTCACAACACAATCACCAATATGTTCAACCATATCATGGACTAAACCATATGCATGTGATGCACACAATCAAGCTCTGAAACAAACACATATCAAACAAAACCAAATTTATCATGTGCTATCCTCTTACTCAGACAAATAGCGCTTAAAGCGTAGATTTCCCCAAATCCGATACGTCCTTCAACACGAAGCTCCTCAATGTCCAAAATCTATATCATATCATAAAATCACGTAACGAGGTTAGCCCTTGGTTTCAAACACCAAGTTACCTCCAACACTTCAAAATGGCAACCTTAGCACATTCATCGCACTTGTCAATGCAAAACCAACCAAACACAACCAAAAGACCAAACCCTTTAAATTCTTGGTTCCCAACCAAGTATCAACCTACACACATGCTGTACCCAAGTCATTTATGCTCAAATGTGCACACAAAAATCTTTTTTGAACATCCAAACTCAACCCAAGCACAAGAGAAGCACAACCACTTCATCTTCAACAATTAGCACATATATCTAAAAATTAGATCACATCCACTTCAAACAACACTTTACATGGCATCCCTTGTATATTCTCATAACCTCAGACCCTTCAATTAACCTCATTTACACAAGGAATCAATTCACCAAACTTATCTCACTCAACTCACTCAACCAAGAACTCAGCAACACTGTCCGAACTTCAACAGAGTGTACAGACCAAACCCTTCAACCAATTTACTCATAAAATACATTTCCAGAAACCTCATGAAGTGTACAATAAACGTTTTCAAAGATCCAAGACCAAATCGAAGCTTAAGACCACTTACAAGGCTGATCTTCTTCACGTCGTTCACTGGCCACCCCAAAAACGTGCTCTGTCTTCAAAACCGATTTCCCATTGACTCCATAATCCAAAACACAAGTGGGATATATCGTTAGAAAGGTCTAGATGTGTTCTATATTCTGGTAAACATTCAAGGTCTGATTCGGAGAAAAAGATTGCTTACTGAGTCGATACTTTTTGACCTACCTGCTTGTTCCTCTTTCCTCAACCCTCTTTTCTTTTTCTCTGTTTTCAGTTTGTGGCTGACCAAATGAGCTTCCCACCTCTTCTATATCCTTCCTAAGTGCAAGAGGTAAGTAGGTGAGTCATTTTCCAGCCCTTATTCACCTCCTTTTTACTTTTAACTTAGGTAAGTTTGTGATTGGTCCAAGTAACTTGGTGGTCTAATCATAATCCAGCAACTTTGAGCTCATTTTTCACCAACTTCCGTTCATTTCTGACCAAACTTGTACTAACTAAGTTGTAGCATATTGTGTCTAGTTTTTAAATTATACTCACTCGAAATTTTTGGAGCAACAATGAAGAAGTTATGGTCATTTAAGTGAGCAAAGGTCAATCTACCCGAAAAATGACCAACTACATTTGCAGAAGTCGGGAGTTCATTGCGTCAACTTTGTCAAACTTGAACTAACTTGCTAAGGGGACCAAAGGACATCTAAACACACTTTTGAAACTCATCCCGTCACATAAATGGCATAATTTGCTAACAGTTGATCATTGGCGAGGCTATCACAATTCTCCCCCTTATAAAAATTCGTCCTCGAATTTGGTAAAGGCATGAAGTACGTACCGTGTCACTCAAACAGATGCGGATACTTCTCTTGCATATCTTTTTCCAATTCCCATGTAGCCTCTGCGAGAGAATGATGTTGCCATTCCACTTTCACAAACGGAAGGTCTTTAGTTCTAAGACTTCTCACTTGTCTATCTATTATCCGTAGAGGTCGCTCCTCGTAGGTGAGATCGTCTTGAAATTCCACATTCGGCTGATCTAGCACATGTGAGGGATCATGTAGATACTTCTGAAGCATTGAAACATGAAACACTGTATGTACATTTGTGAATGTAGGTGGTAGTGCCAAGCGATAAGCCAATCGACCAACCCGTTCCAGAATCTCAAATGGTCCTACATATCTCGGACTCAGTTTGCCTTTCTTGCCAAACCTCATAATGCCCTTCATTGGTGATACCTTGAGGAAAACATTCGAACCCACTTCAAACTCAATGTCTTTTCTTCTTTTGTCTGAATACGACTTCTGTCTACTTTGAACTACCCATAGGCATTCTCGAATCACTTTAACTTTATCAACTGTTTCCTGCATGAACTCAAGATCCAACTGTTACTTCTCACCAACATCATCCCAACAAACTGGAGATCTGCACTTCCTACCATACAAAGCTTCGTAAGGTGCCATCTGAATACTAGACTGATAACTGTTGTTGTAAGCAAACTCCATCAAAGGCAAATAAAGTTCCCAGCTTCCACCAAAATCCATCACACAAGCTCGCATCATATCCTCCAATATCTGAATTGTTCATTCTGACTGTCTGTCTGTCTGAGGATGGAAAGCTGTGCTCAAATCTAGCTGAGTGTCCATAGAGTCTTGGAACTTCTTCCAAAAGCGAGATGTAAAATGTGTCCCCCGATCTGAAACTATCGAAATTGGAACTCCATGTAGTCGTACAATCTGATCAATAAACAGTTGAGCAAACTTCGCTGCATCATAAGTACTCTTGATAGGCAAAAAGTGTGCAGACTTTGTCAATCTATCAACAACGACCCAAATTGAATCAAACCCCTTTGGTGAAGTTGGAAGTCCTACGAGTAAATCCATGGTGATCTGCTCCCACTTCCATTCTGGAATGCTCAATGGCTGTAACAAACTTGAAGGTCTTTGGTAATCAGCCTTGACTTGCTGACAAATTAAGCACTTTGCGACAAATTCACCGATATCTTTCTTCATACCATTCCACCAATAACACTTCTTCATATTGTTGTACATCTTGGTCGAACCAGGGTGCATACTATAAACTGCCTTGTGTACTTGACTCATGATATCTCTCCTCACATCTCCTACATTAGGCACGACCAATCGAGTACCATAATGAAAGACACCATTAGTACTAAGGCTAAATTTTGGCAATTCACCTCTTTCAACCTTTCCTATCATCTCCACTATCTCGGGGTCTTCTCGTTGTAGTTCCATAATCCGACCACGTATCGTTGGTTGTAACTGAATCTCAGCCAATAACACTGGCTCATCTCTATTTAAATCTGTAGTCCATTCCAACCCTTGGTCAAATAACTCATGAATACTCGAAATCAAAGGTCTTCGGGTCACTGACATATGTACCAAACTACCCGCTGACTTTCTGCTCAAGGCATCTGCAACCACATTAGCTTTGCCCGGATGATAACTGATGGTACAATCGTAGTCTTTCAGAAGTTCCATCCATCTCCTCTGCCTCATATTCAAGTCCCTCTGCTCAAAAATATACTTTAAGCTCTTATGATCAGTAAACACTTCAAATTTCTCACCATAGAGATAATGCCTCCATATCTTGAGTGCAAACACAACTGCTGCCATCTCTAAATCATGTACTGGGTAGTTATGCTCATGTTTCTTCAATTGTCGAGATGCATACGCTATCACATTCTTGCCTTGCATCAAAACACAACCTAATCCAACTCTGGAAGCATCACAATACACAGAATAGTTGCCCAACGAAGATGGTAATGCCAAAACTGGAGCATTGGTCAACAGATGCTTCAACTCTTGAAAACTCTTCTCACAATCTTCTCCCCACACATACTTCGCATTCTTCTGAGTCAGTCGAGTGAGTGGAGCAGCCAAAGTAGAAAATCCTTTTACGAATCTTCTATAATACCCAGCCAACCCGAGAAAACTACGTATCTCTGTAACATTAGTAGGCGTTGGCCAATTCACCACAGCTTCTACTTTTGTTGGATCAACTGACACTCCATCCTTGGACACCACATGTCCTAGGAATGCCACACTCTGCAACCAGAACTCACACTTCGACAACTTAGCATATAATTGATTGTCTAGCAAAGTCTTAAAAACCAACCATAGATGCTTCTCATGTTCTTCCTTAGTCTACGAGTAGATCAATATGTCATCAATAAACACAACTACAAACTGGTCCAGGAATGGCTTGAACACCCGATTCATTAGACCCATGAAGTAAGCTGGCGCATTAGTAAGACCAAATGGCATAACTAAGAACTCATAATGACCATATCTGGTTCTGAAGGCTGTCTTGCTCACATCTTCCTTTTGAATTCTCAACTGATGGTACCCTGACCTTAAGTCAATCTTCGAAAACCATTTAGCATCTCTCAACTGATCAAATAGATCATTAATGCACGGAAGAGGATACTGGTTATGAATAGTCACTTTATTTAGCTTGCGATAATCAATACACAACCTCAGACTGCCATTTTTCTTCTGAACAAACAATACTGGAGTACCCCACGGAGAAACACTAGGTCGTATATATCCCTTGTCCAATAGATCCTGCAACTGTACCTTTAACTCCTTTAGTTCAGCAGGCGCCATCCGATATGGTGGTATCGAAATTGGTTGTGTCCCCGGCATCAACTCAATACAAAACTCTATTTCTCTCTCAGGTGGCAAATCTGGTAACTCATCCGGAAAGACATCTGGAAACTCTCTCACAATAGGGATGTTCTCAACTATAATCTGATCAAAATCTGCATTCACTTCTTTAACCACTGCCAAATAACTCTCACAACCTCTTCTCAATAACCTCGAAGCCTTCAAACAAGATATAAGCCTCGGTGGAACCATCCCATCACCCCGAAATACAAATTCTTGTTCACCCTCAGGCCTGAACCTCACAATCTTCTCAAAACAATCCACCGTAGCATGATACGATGATAGCCAGTCCATCCCAAGAATAACATCAAAATCATCCATGTCTAACACATGTAGATCAGCCAATAACTCATGGCCATCTACGATAATCACACATGATTTATGAACTAAATGCACATGAATGATATGACCAGAAGGGGTACACACCTCTAAAGGCTCCCTTAATGACACTAGTGGACTAGTAGAAAACTCAGCAAATTGGGATGACAAGAATGAATGTGTCGACCCCGAATCAAACAAGACTCGAGCATGTGATAATCCTATAGGAAGTATACCTGTGACCACTATGTTAGATGTCGTAGCATCTTTCTTCGTCAAAGCATACACTCGAGCTGGACCTCCACTATCACGCTCCATCGGCTCATTGCCCCTCGCACTTGAGTTCTCTCCTTGATAACTCTGACTAGATGGACTCTGATCTTGCTCTCGTGGTCGAACAGATAAGCTTGTAAGCTGTGCCTGCTGTCTCGCCTTAGCCACATGATAGTCTTTAATCTGATGTCCCAACTTACCATACCCAAAACAAGCTCCTGTCTGTCTATAACATGGTCTCACAGGGTGCTGCCTCCTACAACTGGCACACGAACCACCAGATTGGCCTCGACCACCAGATTGGCCTCGACCACTCTGTGGACCACTACCTCTCCATGATCCTCCATAAGAACCTCTACCCCTTAGAAAATTTGGCTGAAAGCTCGGCCTCTGTTGTTGCTGCTGTCCAAAACTCTGGTTTGAACTATACTATGGTGGTCGATCGAATCTCTGAACCTTAGCTTGCTTCTGCCTTGCAATTCTTTCATTATCACGCATCTCCAAGGTCCTAACACAATCCACTGCTGCTGAATAGGACTAGAATCCACGTGGGTACATCACCTTGAACATCGAATCATCCAGTCCTTGAATAAATCTCTTCACCTTCTTATCCTCATCAGGCACCAAGTGCTTTGCATAGCGAGATAGATGGCAAAACTTCTGATCATATTCTGTCACTGTCATCTTTGGAGTCTTTACCAATCTCTCGAACTCAAAGGCACGAGCATCCCTTTGACTCTCAGGTAGGAAGCGATCTAATAAGGAGTCGCTAAACTTCTTCCAAGTCCAACCAACAGATTCCATCGTTTGAAACCATATCCCTGCCTCATCAGTCAACTTGAATGCAGTAAGCTCCACCATCCTCTTGCTATCACAATTCAGAATCTTCCATCTCTTTTCCATCTCATCAATAAACATCTGAGGATCATCATGTACTCCTGAAAATGTAGGTGGCTCCAATCTCAAAAACTCTGCCAAAGAATCATCTTGAGGTGTCATAACAGCCTTTTTATTTGCCTGACTCTGCTGCGTGGCAATAAACTTCTCCATTGCTACCATCACCCTATCAACCGCATCACCACTCTACTCTCTATGCCCAGAAGGAGTACCAGCCACTGGTTGACTTGTCTCAGTCAGCATGGTAGTCGTAGTAGTAGTAGTTGTAGTAGCAGTGGTATGCTCAACTGGTGTAGCCTCTTCTCTAGGCTGCTCGGAGCCTTCACCTTGCTCCCTAACAGTAGCATCGGTACTCTTACATCTCTGAGGCATAACTTCCCTATAAGAGTATGTCACACTTTAAGAAGACCACAAATAGGCTTAGACAAAGAAGGACAAGACACGATGGATCCTATGCTCCGTAGCATTCTTAAATACCATATCAGATATCACATAAGATAACCTAAGTTTAGCTCTGATACCAACTCTGTCATGACCCAAACTGAGGTCGGTGACCGGCACTAGACCCTATGACACATCAACAATAAAATGCAGGCCTAGCAAGCCTCAAACCATCATACAACATTCAATATGATCTCATAACAATCAAACCACGCAGAAGACAATTTACAAATCAAAGACATCAAATCATCTCTCAAGTCTTATCAACATGCTAAAATCAAACCAAATTAATTTTACAAACCAAAATCCATAAACATCTCCAAAATACTATTATTACGGAGCGTCTATACATAACAGAATAGTGGCACCATCCAGAGACCTCAAAAGTAGCCCTCGAACGAGAAAGAGCTGGACTGGTACCACAAACTCTGAACACTCGAACAAACTAAGGCCTCTGAGAACCTGAGACAAAATAGTAAGGGGTAAGTGTCCGAAGGCACTTAGCAAGGGAATAGAACATAATATATTAGTTATGGTTGATATATGCATGCAACAAAACTCAACCATGCTCGACTTCACTTAAATCAAAATGTGTAATCATCAAATGCTATTACCAAACACAAATATTAACACGCACATCATACACACAGACATAGAGAGCTATGAATAGGTTTTGTATTGCCTCTTCCTCTAACTGCTAGGGATATCCAAATGGCCAAACAGATCTCCATTTACAAATAACAGAAACTAGTGTACAAATGTAAACTGGCCAAAGCTTACAAATGTGCACTAGTGATACCCCCAAAACTATGAGCTCATAGACTAACATCCCCGATTAGTGCGGGAAAGCCTATTCATTTCTCTCGCAAAACACATATCTTAACAGAACAGATGACCCAACGGTCCATAATTACATCCATCACACATGGACATGCCACACATATCAAATCAGCTCGAGGCTGTTCACAAACATCACATGCCTCACAACACAATCACCAATATGTTCAACCATATGATGGACTAAACCATATGCATGTGACGCACACAATCAAGCTCTGAAACAAACACATATCAAACAAAACCAAATTTATCATGTGCTATCCTCTTACTCAGACAAATAGCGCTTAAAGCGTAGATTTCCCCAAATCCGATACGTCCTTCAACACGAAGCTCCTCAATGTCCAAAATCTGTATTATATCATAAAATTATGTAACGAGGTTAGCCCTTGGTTTCCAACACCAAGTTACCTCCAACGCTTCAAAATGGCAACCTTAGCACATTCATCGCACTTGTCAATGCAAAACCAACCAAACACAACCAAAAGACCAAACCCTTTAAATTCTTGGTTCCCAACCAAGTATCAACCTACACACATGCTGTACCCAAGTCATTTATGCTCACATGTGCACACAACAATCTGTTTTGAACATCCAAACTCAACCCAAGCACAAGAGAAGCACAACCACTTCATCTTCAACAATTAGCACATATATCTCAAAATTAGATCACATCCACTTCAAACAACACTTTACATGGCATCCCTTGTATATTCTCATAACCTCAGACCCTTCAATTAACCTCATTTACACAAGGAATCAATTCACCAAACTTATCTCACTCAACTCACTCAACCAAGAACTCAGCAACACTGTCCGATCTTCAACAGAGTGTACAGACCAAACCCTTCAACCAATTCACTCATAAAATACATTTCCAGAAACCTCATGAAGTGTACAACAAACGTTTTTAGAGATCCAAGACCAAATCGAAGCTTAAGACCACTTACAAGGCTGATCTTCTTCACGTCGTTCACTGACCACCCCAAAAACGTGCTCTGTCTTCAAAACCGATTTCCCATTGACTCAATAACCCAAAACACAAGTGGGATATACTGTTAGAAAGGTCTGGATGTGTTCTATATTCTGGTAAAAATTCAAGGTCTGATTTGGAGAAAAAGATTACTTACTGAGTCGATACTTTTTGACCTGCCTGCTTGTTCCTCTTTCCTCAACCCTCTATTCTTTTTCTCTGTTTTCAGTTTGTGGCTGACCAAATGAGCTTCCCACATCTTCTATATCCTTCCTGAGTGCAAGAGGTAAGTAGGTGAGTCATTTTCCAGCCCTTCTTCACCTCCTTTTTACTTTTAACTTAGGTAAGTTTGTGATTGGTCCAAGTAACTTGGTGGTCCAATCACAATCCAGCAACGTTGAGCTCGTTTTTCACCAACTTCCATTCATTTCTGACCAAACTTGTACTAACTAAGTTGTAGCATATTGTGTCTAGTTTTTAAATTGTACTCACTCGAAATTTTTGGAATAACAATGAAGAAGTTATGGTCATTTAAGTGAGCAAAGGTCAATCTACCCGAAAAATGACCAACTACATTTGCAGAAGTCGGGAGTTCATTGCGTCAACTTTGTCGAACTTGAACTAACTTGCTAAGGGGACCAAAGGACATCTAAACACACTTTCGAAACTCATCCCGTCACATAAATGGCATAATTTGCTAACAGTTGATCATTGGCGAGGCTATCACATGGGATGAGATTGGAAGGAATGGTTCCACTAACCTTTATATTTGAATTGACATAAGCCTTGAGCTACGAGACATGGAAGGTGGGGTGCATCTATGAAGAAAGGGGTAATTCCTTGGTGTATGCAACTTTCCCTTTCTTGTCAATTACTTAGTAAAGTCCATAATACTTGGGAAGAAGTTTGTGGTAATTATGTCCCTGTATAGAGTGTTGATGATACATCTGTAGCTTCAGATAGACCATGGCGCTCATCTTGAACTCTCGGTCTAAATGATGCTTGTTTGCTTCTGCTATCATCCTCTTTCGTGCCTTTTTCAGATGGTGCTTCATCAGCTTCAGATTCTCCTCTCGAGCCATCAGACTTTTGTCGACAGCTTCCGTAGGCAAGTTACCTACAAAATAGGTAAAAAGGGAGGGACTATAGGGCTTCGAATGGGGAGGTCTTGGTTGTTGTGTGGTATGTGGTATTAAATTATCATTCAGCCACAGCAGATTGGTTGCTCCAATTATGGGCTTCTCACATGTCATAAAGCAATGGTATATCTCCAAACACTTGTTAACTACCTCTGCCTGGCCATCAATTTGTGGGTGGTAAGCTGTAGAGAACTTTAGTTCAATGCCCTGATGCTTGAAGAGATGTTGCTAGAATTGATTGAGAAAGATTGCATCACGATCACATATGATAGATTCTGGGTGTCCATGTAACTTGTACACTACAAACATATAATTCTCAGCAACAACAGTTGTAATGAAAGGGTGAGATAAGGAAATAAAATGTGAATATTTAGTGAGCTTATCAGCCATATTTAGTTGTTATTCCCTTGGACTTTGGCAAATCTCAAGAATCAATATAGGCTGTAATAGTCCAGGACTCACTACAGAGTCATCATTGCACTTCTGACAAATCTGATAGGCCCAGATGAAATTCTAGATACTTCGCTCCATCCTTTTCCAGAAGAACATGGCTTTAACCCTCTATAGAGTAGCTGTCATCCTTGAATACCCAGCCTAGTAAGTCGAATTATATAATTGAATTAGCTTCTCCTTCAAGTCTGAGTTATCTCCTACCACGATTCTACCTTTTTGCAGCAACCTTCCTCTAACCATATCATAGTCTCTAGTCTGCATTTGTCCTTTTTGTAGTTGTTTTATGATCTCACTAAATTTTGCATCTCATGCACAACTCAACTGAATCTCCTCGAATCCCACATAAGTGATGGCCTATCGTTGCACATCCTCTTCTGGCAACCTCGACAAGGCATCAAAAGCTCAATTTTGACTCTCTTTCTTATGAACTATCTCATAATCATAACCAATAAGTTTAGTTAACCAAGGGTATTGGCTAAACATAGTTAGTCTTTGACTCAGTAAATACTTCAAGCTCTTATGATCCGTCTTGATCAAAAACTTCCTCCCAACCAAATAGTGATGCTATTTAATCATGGCTATGACCATAGCTAACAACTCTTGCTTATACACTGACATTCCTCAATATTTAATTCCCAACACTTTGCTAAAATACAAAATAGGATATCCCCTCTGGATTAAGATATCTCCAACTCCTGAAGCATCTGACTCTACCATAAAGACCTCCTTTAATGTGTGAGTTGCAGCTTAAGTCCACTACAACACTCCCTTCTTCAACAGCTCACTCATAGGTTTGCTTATAAGTCTGCAATGCCTTATAAACCTTCTATAATACTCACATCACCCAGGAAGCTTCTTAGTTGCTTGATCATCTTAGGCACAGGTCAACCCTACTTTGCTTGAATCTTGTTGGGATCAGTTAAGACCTTCCTGCCACTAATAGCATGTCCCAGATATTCCACTGATAGAGAACCAAAAGTGCACTTTGACTTCTTTGCAAGGAAATTGTCAGTGTGTAATACAGACCAAACCAACTCTGTATGCTATAAGTGTTGCTCTAGTGTGGAGCTATAAACCAATATATCATCTAAAAACCAGCACAAACTTCCTTAGAAAGGGCTTAAAAAGATCATTTATCCAAGATTGAAAGATGGTTGGCGCATTCATCAATCTGATGGAAGCCTTGATGAGTGTGATAAACACTTATTATTCGAGTCCTTCTAGCAAGTTGTTCTTAGTATTTTAGGTTCATTTATTTGCATTTTAGTTGTCCTAGTGTTAGTTTTTGTTCATTGTGTATTTGTGTAGAGTTTATCATTTTTTCATTGATTTTACTTGTTTTTAGGAGCAAATTTAAGGAGAAGTAGAGGACAAGTGAGCGGACACGCGAAGGCAAGGATAAGAGGAAAGTAGTGAAGGTGAGGAGTGCAAAGCATGGCTAGTTGGCATATGCCAAGGGACATGGCACACGCCATGGACCTGTCACTCGAACAACCATTCACTCAGATGACCAAGTACACACGGAGAACGAGCAAAATTGAAGATTTGGTGCACACCAAGTAAAGTTGGCATACACTAGTGACACAGTGATAGATTACAAGTGGTTGAGTGTTGGACAAACAAATAGGGGAAAAACTCAAGTTGGTTTAAGGCTTGTAAGGATGAAGGGGAACAAAATGGTTGACTTCTTAGATATTTTGGGTAGATATTTATCTTAGGATAAGTTAGTTTAGATTTCTTGTTAACTACTTGAGTATTAAGCTTAGTATATAGACTATTTTTCTTTCTAAGGCTTTTGTGTAATAGAAGTGTAAGTTTTTAGACAAAAAAATCTGACCTCTCTCTCTCTCTTGGACGAGCTGAAGAAAGGGGGAAAAGGCTTGAGACTTTGATAAGTCTTCTTCCTTTTTACTCTTTCCTTGTTAAATAAATATATATGTTGTTCTTGTTTATGCTTTTGATGTTCATATCAAGTATGTGTGAGTAGTTATTTCTGTGAGTTTTGTGCCTTTGGACCTTGCATGTAGCCATGGTTTTGAGGGTTGAAAATAGTTAGGAATATATTCTTACTAACATGCTTTATACCATGCATAGACGTACTTGATCACAAGCCTTTGTGCTTAGTCAAAACTTGAGACCGAAAGGAGATAGAATTGATGGAAAGGTTAGTTTGATGATTGGTACTCTCGCTAGGAGAGTAATCTTCCTTAGTGACCTACCTATTGTCCTTTGAGTGATATGCGTAGTTGTTGTTTAGCTGAGTTTATATGGCTTCTGGGGGCGAAAGCACATCTTGCCATTGTAAGCTTTAAGGATCAACTTAGATCAATCTAGTTCAAAAGTGTAGGTTGGTTGCCTGAGAAACACTCGGACCATATCATATGCTCAATAAACTCCCTAAATCTTATGGTTATATTACTGGTTTTGGTACTTAACTCACTTTTGTCTTTTAATTTGTAAAAAATCTATTTTCAAAGCAAACCTTCTAAGTGTTAGTTCTTTTGATCTTTAGTTTTGTACTTTAGACTTTAGATCATGTGTTCAACAAACCAAACTTCATAATCTGATCCTAGACTAGTAAGTAAACCAAAGAGTAGGCCTATAAACTCAGTCCTTTAGGACAACAATCCCGTACTTACTCATTGTTGCAATTCACTACAACTCTACTAATAACTTGGTGCAGGCCAGTACCCTTGGCACACGACAGGTCTATTCGTCCAAGAGTTTTTTCTTGTGCCAGGTGTAGTTGGCACGTGCCAAAGCTTCGGTTGGTCGAAGGTTGGTGCATGCCAACCTTGTCCGGCGTACCCCAAACAGACTGAACGGATGACCAATCGTCCAGTGTTTAGCAGAATTAAGGTAAAACAAATAAGCAAATCATCAATTGGCACCATTACGGGGGATTGAGAGATAAATGCTCAATTTGGTTTATAAACTTGGATTAGGATATTTTTATTTACTTTTCAACCAAGTAACTAATTTTGCTTGACAAGTTACATGCATGCCGTTAACCTGTTCCACCAATAATTCTCCTTTGGAAATTGAAGTGGACATAGCATGGTTAGAAAGGTCATTGCAGATGGAGAGACAATCACCTTCACAGCAGATTATAGCTCTCTAATCTCAAAGAATCTTCCAGATGAAGCTGCAAGATCTGGGGAATTTTACAATTCCCTGTTTCATTGGTGAAACCGAGTTTTTAAAATGTCTGTGTTATTTAGGCACAAATATTAACTTGATGTCTTTGTCTACATTTCAAAAACTAGGTTTGTGTGAAGGTAAGCCAACTTCAATGCTTCTCCAGTTAGCAGACAAAACTATTAGAAAGCCATTTGGTGTGGTTGAGGATGTCCTGGTGAAGATTGATAAGTTCATCTTCCCAGTTGACTTTGTGGTTCTAGATTTCTCTGAGGACAAGAACTGTCCACTAATGGTAAATTGGTAGATGTGCATAATGATAAATTGGTACTCCAAATTGGAGATGAGAAGGTTGAGTTTAACATGACAAGTGTTATATGCCATCCTCTTGATGAAGGGATATGCATGAAAATTGATGTTGTGGATGAGTGTGTCCTCAAGTTTTGCAAGGAGAATATCTCTAGAATTGGGGATAAAGAACAAGAGAAAGAAGAGGAGGATATTGTGGAAGAAGTAAAGGAGGAAGTTGACAAGAAAGGTTTACTTGAGGAGCTCGAACTTCATTTGAAATATCGGACTCCATCATCAATTATGAAGGCTCCATCATTAGAATTAAAAGAGCTACACTCGCATCTGAGATATGCATTCTTAATAGATGGAGGGAGGTTACCGATTATTATATTGAACAAGTTCACTAAGGAGGAAAAAGGGAAAGTGCTAACAGTTGTAAACAAACGGATTAAGGCCATTACTTGGCGAATATCTGATATCAAGGAGATAAGCCCAAAAATTGTGACGCACCATATTCATTTAGAGGATGGACTGAGGCCGAGGGTAGATCGACAAAGGAAACTTATCCTAAAATGAAGGAGGTTGTTAAGAAGGAAGTTATCAAGCTCCTCGAGGTTGGAATTATTTATCCAATTTTGGATAGTGATAGTTGTGATCAACAAGGAAAGGTAGCTCATTCTAACAAGAACTGTGACTAGATGGAGAGTGTGTGTCGATTACTGTAAATTAAATGATGCCACACGAAGAGATCATTTTCCACTTTCATTCATTGATCAAATGTTAGAAAGGATAGCGGGATATTCTTATTATTACTTTTTGGATGGGTACTGAGGATACAACCAAATTGCAATATACCCCAGACATCAAGAGAAGACATCTTTCACATGTCCCTTTGGTATTTTTGCATATCATAGAATGCCTTTTGGATTAAGTTGTGCCCCAGCAATATTTCAACGTTGCATGGAGTCTATCTTCTGGGAGATGAATGAGAAGATTATGGAAATCTTTATGGATGACTTCTCTATTTTTAGAGACTCATTTGATCATTGTCTTGACAACCTAGACAAAGTATTAGAGATAATGTGAGGAAAAGAATCTTGTGCTCAACTGAGAAAAGTGCCATTTTATGGTAAACGAAGGGATAGTCCTTGGGTACAAGATTTCTAGAGCTGGAATAGAAGTTGATAGAGCTAAGACAGAGAAGATAGATAAGATGAATGCACCAACCATAGTTAAAGGAGTTAGAGTTTTTCAGGGTCATGCCAGATTTTACAGAAGATTCATCAAGAACTTCTCTCTAATCGCTAAGCCTCTAACAAATTTGTTGGTTAAGGATGTATCTTTCAACTTTGATGAGCACTGCCTTAAGACATTTTATGCTCTAAAGAAAGCTCTTATCATAGCTCCTATGATTTTAACACCGGACTAGAAGCTTCCATTCGAATTAATGTGTGACACAAGTGATCTTGCTTTGGGTTGTGTTCTGGGACAGAAGAAAGAAGGAAAGCTCCACGTCATCTACTACGCAAGTAGAGTACTGGCAGGAGCTCAACTCAATTATACAACCACAAAAAAGGAGATGCTTACAATTGTTTATGCATATGACAAATTCAGGCCATACTTGCTTGGTTCGAAAGTGATAATTTATACTGACCATGCAGCTTTGAGATATCTGTTCTCAAAGCAAGATGCCAAGTCTCGCTTGATGCATTAGATTTTGTTACTCCAAGAATTCGACTTGTCTATCAAGGATAAGAAAGGAGCAGAAAACACCGTCGCAGATTATCTCTCTAGGCTAGAGAAAAGCGACAGGATGGAGATTGAAGGGAATATTCAAGAAGAGTTTCCAAATGAAACTCTGATGATGATGAGTAGAATAGAAACTCCCTGGTATACAGATTATGCCAGCTTTTTATTTGGAGAAATTATTCCTACAGATCTAAGTTATCCCCAAAGGAAGAAATTTCTACAGGATGTTCAAATGTATGTGTGGGATGATCCATACCTTTTCAAGAGGTGTAGTGATAGGGTTCTTCAACGTTGCATTGCCAGTTGGGAAGTAGCAAACACTTTAGATCAATGCCATAACAGTCCTTACTCAGGTCATTATGGAGCTACAAGAACTGCATCGCGAGTCTTCAAATATGGATTCTATTAGCCTTTCATCTTCAAGGATGCACGTAGTTAGAACGAGCAGTGTGACCACTGTCAAAGAACGAGAAACATCCCAAAGAGGAATGAGATGCCTTTATCCAAAATTTTAGAGATTGAGCTCTTTGATGTTTGGGGATTGGACTTCATGGGACTTTTCCCAACATTATATGGCAACAAGTATATCTTGTTAGGAGTAAACTATGTTTCAAAGTGGGTAGAAGCTTTAGTGTCACCGATAAATGATGCTAGAGTAGTTATCTAATTTTTTAAGAAGCTCTTCTCGATATTTGGAGTGCCGCAAGCAATAATTAGCAATGGTGGGTCACACTTCTCCAATAAGCAATTTGAGGTCCTGCTAAAGAGATATGGGATAACGCACAAGGTGGCAACACCTTATCATCCCTAAGCTAATGGACAGGTTGGGCTTTCAAAATCGAGAGCTCAAGAAAATCTTGGAAAAGATAGTCGGTACAGCAAGAAAGGATTGGTCGAACAAGCTTGATGATGCCTTATGGGCTTATTGAATGGCATTCAGAACACCGATAAGAATGTCGCCTTACTTGTTTATGGCAAAGCATGCCATCTTCCAGTGGAGCTTGAACATCGTGCATTTTGGGCAATTAAGACCATTAATTACGATTACAAAAAGGCCAGAGAGTGCAGAAGTCTCCAACTTAAAGAATTGGATGAAATGCGGGACTTGGCATTCGAGAGCTCAAGACTCTACAAGGAAAGGACCAAGAGAAGACATGATGCCCACATCATCAAGAAAGATTTCAAGGAGGGGCAGCATGTTCTTCTCTATAATTCACGACTAATACTCTTCCCAGGAAAGCTCAAATCTAAGTGGAGCGGCCCATACCAGATTGTCAAAGTGTTTCCTTTTGGGGCACTTGATTTGCAAGATAGCAAGGGGTAGTCTTTAGAGTTAATGGCTAACGATACAAAATTTATATTAGAGGGAGCAACATTAATCGAGATGCGGAGGTGCAATTGATTAATGTGCCATCTAGTGTATGAACAATTGGAACAAATTCAATGTAACGTCTCTTTTACTTGCAGAGAATAAAGAATAAGATGTTTTGTGCTATGTATATTCGTCTAGTTAGTGTCTTAGTTTCTAGAAAAATCCCGATTGACATTGGCCTCGTTATTCTCCGTCTAGTGAAAGAGACTTTGTGAATTGAGCGACGAGACAAAAACTTCATGAGACACTCAAGAGGAACATCAAAGAGTACCTACAAGAGGAGGATGAAGAGATTTGAATTTTGTCCAAGGTGTAGAAAGTTAAACATGACAGAGACTATAGCAAGAATATCACTAACTCGTAAAATGAGCATACCGTGCTACTACGTCGCAACCCTATTAGGCTTAAAGTCAAAAAAGTTGCACGAAGAGGTAGTTTGTCATGGTACGCCATTCATGAGTTGTGTGAATTGTGAATGTTGAAGTTGTACCTATGAACCATGAGGATGAGGCATCTAGTTTTCAAGCTTTTCAGGAATGCAGCATACATAAAAGCCAAAAAATTAGATTAGCATGTTTTGTTTCTTATATTTGATATGTTAGTTAGAGTGTTTATATCATAAGTGTGTAGTTTTTGAGATTCGTACATAGTTGGCACATGCCAATAGACATGGCGTACGCCAGGTCATCCGAAAACGGAGAAGCTGGCGCACACTAATGGACCTGGCATATGCCAGATTTGAGCAGATTCGAATTTAAAACCCTTGGGTATGCGCTATTATTCACAAAAATACAATACCCATTCCTCCTCTCCTCCCAAAACCAAAAATTTTCACAAGCCCAACGTCACCCAACCTTCCACCCACAATACCCAACACCCGAAATGGGATCTATGATGGCAGATGCTATAGGATCTAGCCGACCATGCCGCACTCATGCATCCAAGTGCGCACGGACTCCCACACCTTCATGTCAGATTCCTCCTCTTTAAATTCATTTGTAGCAAATTCTCTTGATATTCGAGGCCGCTACGGTGCTACCTTCACAATCTATAACGATTGGGAGGGAGAGAGGTATTAACTTTTATCAGATCTCCCTACTTTGATTCATTTTAGGGTAGACTGGGCTGGTGTGCAAAAGATAGGAGTTGATATAGAATTGAGAGTTGCTTTAGAGAAGTGGGGGTGGCATTATTTTGCTGATAGGAGCATCATGGCTAGGCAGGAGATCTCTCTAAAGTTTTATTGCACACTACCAATTGCTGCAGATAGGGGATCATTTACTACACATGTATTTGACAGAGAATTGAGCATGAATGTTGATCAATTTAATGCAGTCCTAGAGCTTCAGCCTGGGGCAGAGCATTAGATTTTTCTCCTGCTGATGATGCCCATCTAGCGTGGAGGGAGATTACTGGCTTTGATAGGTATGAGTCAGGGAAGGCACCTAGTGCTCTTATCCGGGAGCCATATCTAGGCATCTTCCACAGATTCATGACCTTGACATTTAGTGATAGACCTAGGCAGGTGTATTTGGGCCATATTATCTCCCGCATTGCACGTCACTTTTTCCCTAGAAAGTTTGCAGCTTTTCAGGAGACTATTAGAGAGCCAATATGGCTCAACATTGAGAAGCTCCACTATAGCAAGCTGATCAAGAGGACAATGAGAAATGGAAAAGAGATGGTTGAATACAAGCCCTAGGAGGAGAGAAGGGTAGTCCAGGATTGCCTCAGGGTGAATATGCCTATGCCCGAGCCGAGAGAGCAGGAGCAAGTCCAAGAGGATTAGGAGCAACATGACATGGTTGGACCGAGCCATTGAGTGCTAGGCCCACGAGTGCATTATGACCATACTGATGATATTGCTACTTTGCATTATGCAGCTTCATGACATTGCCGTGACCCACGTAACAAATTGGGAATGCCAGTTTGAGTGGAACGCTCGTATAGAGGCATAACTTAGTGTCACGACCCGCATTAAGGTCAGTGACCGGCACTAGACTCCACAACCAACAACAACACATGTGCAATCTAGCAAGCCTTAAATTTCACACACAGAGTCATCAAAACTCATATCAAACAAATATGCGGAAGATACAACATATACAAAGATGGTACACAAACCATCAACGAAAATCTGAACAATTTATCTCCAAGTGACAAATCCACAATCAGACATAAACAAGGATCTAACCACTACGGAGCGTCTATACAGAAGTACAAGGATGGTACAAATCTGGAGACCTCAAAAGCGTAGCCCTTGAACAAAAGAGATGGGCTCGAACAACAAACTCCAGAATCAAACTCAACTATGGTACCCTAGAACCTGAAATAGATTTGAAAGGGGTAAGTGTCGAGAAACACTTAGTAAGAGGATAGAACATAACATATTTGTTATGTTTGAGATATACGTGCCACAGAACTTAACCATGTTCGACATAACTGAACTCAAAATGCATGATGACCATATGCTTCACAAACTCCGAAAACACAAATATAAACATATGGAGCCACGAACACATAGAGTGATAAATTCAAACACAAATATAGACACACACACACACAGAGCGATGAACAGGTTTTGAAAGGCCCCTTCCTCTGACTGCCAAGGGATATCCAAATGGCCAAACAAATCTGCATCCATACAAATACAAATCTAGTGTACAAATATAAGCTAGTGATAGCTTATAATGTAAACTAGTGATATCCCCGACCTATGAGCTCATAGACTAACATCCCCCGTTAGTATGAGAAAGCCTATTCATTTCTCTCACACAATACATATCAAATCAAACATATGACTCAATGGTCCAGAATCCATCTTGCATGGATATATCAAACATACGAAATCAGCCCCAAGCTAGCAATCTAGCCAGCTATTCATAAACCTCACATCCATCACAAACTGATCACATATTCTCAAACAAATCACATATGCACAATCTCATCTCATAATCAACAACATATGCATGAGATGCACATTAATCAAGATCGGAAACATGCATATAACAAGCACAACTAACATATCATGGTCTATCCGCTTACTCAGTCGAACACCGCTCACAAGTGTCAATTCCCAAATTTGATACTCCTTTCATGTAACTTTTCTCTTACAAATCACCTCGCACAATCTGTATAATCATTCCAAACCACATAATGAGGTTAACCTCTGAATTCCCAAACTCAGTTCACTTCCAACGCTTCAAAATGAGCAACCTAAATCCATCGCAAAGTCATTCAAACTTAACCAATAGCTCATATCCCTTGAACACTTGGTTCCATACCAAGTACCAACATGAATATACGCTATACTCAAGTCACACAAGCTCAAACATGCCCACAAAAATCTGTTTTGCACATCCAAACACAAGCCAAGCTCAAGAGAAGCTCCACCACTTCCATCTTCAACGAATATCACATATGACTCGATCTCAGATCATAACCACTTCAAATAATACTTTATAAGGCTTCCCCTGTATGTACTTGAAAACCCAGACCCTTACAATTAACCTCAATTTCCATATAGTCAACTTACCAAGTTTTCTTCTACAACTTGCGCAATCCAGAACACAGCCAACAACACTGAACTTCCACATGGTGTACAAGACAATTCCTTCGACCAAATCAAGAACACAATACATATTCAGAAACCTTAACAAGTGCTTAATAATCTGTATCAATATATCTAAGTCCAATTCAGAGTCTAAACAAGCTTACCAAACTATTCTTCTTTACCTCGCTCACTAACCACCTTAGTGAATGGTCTGTGACTCAAAAATGATTTTCCGACGAATTCTTTATCCAAATCACATGTGGTCAAGCCCATTAGAAAGCTGATAGATCTATGTACAAGCTATCAAAATTTTATGGCCAAATTCCCAATCTAAATATTCGTACTGTTAACTTTATTCTCGTAACCCTCAGCTGTGTGCTTGTTCAACAGCAGTCTGATTCAAATCAACTTTTCCGTCGATTCCCTCATCCAAATCATACTTGTGATATACCGTAAGAAAGTTATTGATGTCGTCTTTAATGATCTCCTTAGACTCAAAATCCAATTCGGACCGGAAGATAGCTTACCAAACTGATCTTTGTCGAGTTGTTTGCTTCTTCTTCTTTGCTTCAACTTCTCTTCTTTCTCTCTTCTTTTTCTTAAGTTTCGTTTTGTGACTAAGAGGATAAGTGCTCTGCCTCTCCAAGATATATTTTGAGACATGTGAAGAGGTGGATGAGGTCCAATCACATCCAAGCCACCTCTTCAATAAAAATCTAGGAAGCATACAAAGAAGTTGAGGTCCAATCAGAATTCTCCTAACTTCCAGCCCAGTTTTGACCTGCTTCCTTTGATTTCTACCCAATTTCGTACATAACAAATTTGTATTCTTATGTATCTAGTTTCCATAGCAAGTGGAATTACACCATTTGGAGTCAAAATGAAGAAGTTATGGCCATTACACTACAAGCAGCTCAATCTGTCCGAGCCTTGGCCAACAACTTCTCAACCAAACAATTTCACTAAGGCATGTGTAGTTTTTGAACAAGGATCCCAATGACACCAAAACACATCCTTAGACACTTCAATCCACATATCCAAAGTAATCATTTCAATTCAATACCTTCCGACTGACCATTTTTTTCCGAATGTCACACTTAGAGCCCAGAAGGAGGAACAGCAGGCGCAGTATGTGCAGATGAATGTGCACAATGAGTGGATGTGCACTTGGGCAGAGAACTTTTTCAGCAGCTCCATATTCCCACCACCTCCTCTAGAAAATGACAGGGAGATCCTTTTTCCTTTTTCTTTGTTAAACTTTCTTTGTATACTTTCTTTATTTATTTTCTTTGTTTGTTTACTTTTATGTCTTTTGATTATGTTTTTGAGTTTGTGTGCATGTAACTCATTTAATATTTATATTATGTTACTACAAGGGGATTCTATTAGGCTTAAAACCGAAAAGGTCACAAGGAAATATAGTTTACATGACACATCATTAGTGAGTTAATGTGTTGCATGTTAACTTTAGTTCTTTTGTATATGTTTTGAATTTACGTGTTTATGAATTATGTATGTATGCGTGTTTTGAGATTAGTTTATTCATATCTTTGGTGATTTGGTACGGAAGTGTTCCCAATTTGAGCTCTTTTAGGGTTAAATTTCCCTGATACTTCTAAACGTACTAGATCATCGAGATAAAATTATCTCACCTTTGTTTTCTTTTTGTGATTAGGTGTTTATTAGTATTTTAGACACCTTGAGGACAATGTGTCATTCAAGTGTGGGGGAGGGTTCCTTCTAGGAATCTTCCTTTTAGGTTGTTTAGTCTTGTTTAGGATGTCAAAACTTATTTAGGATGTTAGTTGTTCTGTTTAGGTTTAGACTCGGCATGAATTGTTCAAAAATTTGACCCCCCTAAAAAATTTTCAACTTGTGTTAGAATATTATCATTCTCTTAGTCAGAGATTTAATTAGAGTGCAAAGCCTAGGAATTGGTAAAAACCTTGCACTCTGTTGTTTAGACTAGTGGTCTTACTATGTAGACTAGACTAGAGGATTGTTGAGTGCACCTTGTAAGTATTTGAGCCGACAGAAGAGACACAAGTCCCTATATTTTTCATGAGATGCATACTAGAGTCAGTTGATCGAGGTATACTACTAGTACTTATCATAGTCTAGGTTGTGTGGAAGTTAGTAAAAAGATGGGGGCATTCTTTGACATTCAAGCCTAGAGCCTTAGAGACAAAATCCCTTACATATCCATTGTTTTAACCCATTGAGCCTACCTTTTTCTTGATCTTAGATGAGGAAGCCAACTACAAACCTTATATCATCCATCTTCCCCACCTTTGGTCATCCGATCTGAGGACGTATAGGTTTGCACATGTGGGGATATTCTGTATTGGATTTGGGTTATGTTTGTTGGGATGTTATAGTTATGGCCATGTTGAAAGCCGAGTTTTTACCTAGAACATGTTAAGTTGTATAGTTTGTTGATGTTTTTGAACAA
Organism: Hypericum perforatum; assembly: GCA_012979155.1. NCBI lineage: Eukaryota > Viridiplantae > Streptophyta > Magnoliopsida > Malpighiales > Hypericaceae > Hypericum > Hypericum perforatum. The sequence continues at coordinate 49,240 of SOPF01025932.1, forward strand.
ATATTGTTCTTGTTTAATTAAAAAAAAGAAGTAAAAAAGAATGTAAAGTTCAATAAAGTATGTTTCTAGCAAAATTCATGCTTCTCGGTCTTAGTTCATTAGTTTATTTGGGGAGTGTGCTTAATTTATCTTTTGTGAGGATGTTTAGATTAAACGCGTGATTAGTTGCACTTGTTATGTCCTCAGACTGGATGGTTTAGCTACCATCCAAATATTTTACCTCACCTTGACCTTTAGCCCCATTACAACCCGATCATTAGCAACCATTGCAACTTTTAGATAACGTTGAGTAGGATGTAGGATGCTTTGAGATATATTGACATGTATACGAGTGATAGGAAGTTGACCCTACATATTATATGAGTGAAATACTTTGCTATCCTCGTGAGGTCAACCTTCTAATATCTTTTACATAGAGTTAACACTTGCTTAAATAATTGAGTGTTGAGCTGTCTACTAGTTCATTGTACTTTGCATTTTGAATTGATGAACTAACATAGTTTATAAGGGTATTTTAATATAAGCTAATATTTTATAGGGAAGTTAAGTGTTGAACCATTCATGCTATGTCTTTACCTTGTTATATGTTTGTTTATTCTTTTGTGATTTTCGTTTAGTTTGTTTCTGCATTTTGAGTTTTGCTTGGGGACAAGCAATGATTCAAGTGTGAGGGTGTGATGAGTGTGATAAACACTCATTATTCGAGTCTTTTTAGCAGGTTGTTCTTAGTATTTTAGGTTGATTTATTTGTATTTTAGTTGTCGTAGTGTTAGTTTTTATTGATTGTGTGTTTGTGTAGAGTTTATCGTTTTTTCATTGAGTTTGCTTGTTTTTAGGAGCAAATTTGAGGAGAAGTAGAGGACAAGCAAGCGAACATGCGAAGGCAAGGACAAAAGGGAAGTTATGAAGACGAGGAGTGCAAAGCACGGCTAGCTAGCACATGCCAAGGACTTGTCACTCGAACAACCATTCACTCAAATGACCAGGAGGCGCACACAGAGAACGAGCAAAACTAAAGACCTGGTGCAAGCCAAGTAATGTTGGCGTATGCCAGGGACAGACTGACAGAATGTAAGTGCCTGAGTGTTGGAAAAACAAATGAAGCAAGTCGGCCTAAGGCTTGTGAGGAGGAAGGAAAACAAAAATGGCTGACTTCTTAGATATTTTGGGTAGATATTTATCTTAGGATAAGTTAGTTTAAATATTTTGTTAACTATTTGAGTATTAAGCTTAGTATATAGATTATTTTTCTTTCTAAGTCTTGTGTGTAATAGAAATGTAAGTTTTTAGACCAAAAAACCTAACCTCTCTCTCTCTAGGTCGAGCTGAAGAAAGGGGGAAAAGGCTTGAGACGTTGATAAGTCTTCTTCCTTTTTACTCTTTCCTTGTTAAATAAATACATATGTTGTTCTTGTTTATGCTTTTGATGTTCATATCAAGTATGTGTGAGTAGTTGTTTCTGTGAGTTTTGTGCCTTTAGACCTTGCATGTAGCCATGGTTTCGAGGGTTGAAAGTAGTTAGGAATGTGTTCTTACTAACATTCTTCATACCATGTTTAGACTTGCTTGATCACCAAGCCTTTGTGCTTAGTCAAAACTTGAGACCGAAAGGAGATAGAATTGATGGAAAGGTTAGTTTGATGATTGGTATTCTTGCTATGAGAGAAATCTTCCTTGGTGACCTACCTATTGTCCTTTGAGTGATAGGCATAGTTGGTGTTTAGCTGAGTTTATATGGCTTTTGGGGGCGAAAGCACATCTTGCCATTATAAGCTTAGTTAAGGATTGACTTAGATCAATCTAGTGCGAAAGTGTAGGTTGGTTGCCTAAGAAATACTCAGACCATATCACATGCTCAATAAACCCCCTGAATCTTATGGTTATGTTGCTGGTTTTGGTACTTAACTCACTTTTGTCTTTTAAGTTGTTAAAAATCTATTTTGAAAGCAAACCTTCCAAGTGTTAGTTCTTTTGATCTTTAGTTTCATACGTTAGACTTTAGATCATGTGTTTAACAAACCAAACTTCATAATTTGATCCTAGACTAGTAAGTAAACCAAAGAGTAGGCATATAAACTCAGTCCTTGTGGGACGACAATCCCGTACTTACTTATTGTTGCAATTTGCTGCAACTCTGCTGATGACTTGGCGCATGTCAGCACCCTTGGCGCACGTAGGCCTGTACGTCTGAGAGCTTTTTGCTTGCACCATGTGTAGTTGGCGTGTACCGAAGCTTTGGTCGGTCAAAGGTTGGTGCACGTCAACCTGTATGCCAGACAGACCAAACGGACGACCGATCGTCTAGTGTTTAGCAGAATTAAGGTAGAATAAAAAAGCGAATCGTCAAGCCTAACCTGAGATCCATCTTAGAAAACTATTTGGCACTTCCTAGTTCAACGAGTGACTCTTCAATTATGGGAATGGGATACTTGTCTTTGGAAATATATCATTCAAAGCTCTATAATCAACACAAAACCTCCATGTATTATCCTTCTTCACGAGAACAATTAGAGCAGCAAAGCAACTCTAACTATTTTGAATAATCCCATCATCCAACATCTCTCTCACCATCTTTCCAAATGCATGCTTCTGATCCACAGAGTGCTTATATGGCCTAAGATTCACTAGTTGACTTTCCACCTTCAGTGCAGGGCAGAAGTCCTCTAGATTCCTGAAAAACATCATTGTATTCATAAAAAAATTGATGCAGACCAGCAGGTAACTGAAGGGAAGGATTTTCAACCTTTCTTGCAATAGAGAGTAAGTAAGGGATTGTCGTCCCACAAGGACTTAGTACTAGATGAGAATGATTTGTGGATTTCAAACACTCTATTGAAATGAAACTAGTGCTTACCACGAATGATATCAAACACACAATCAATTGTACCAAATAAAACAAGTACCAGGTACGATGATTTCACAAATTAAATGGAAGTAGGCTAGGTACTAATGAAAACCAATATAACCAAATGATTCAAGGGGTTTACTAAATACGTGTTATGATCTGAGTGTTCCTAAGGTACATAATCTACACTTTCGCTAAAGACTACACTTAATCGATCATTGATTAGGCATCGTGAAGCTAATTGTGCTCTCGCGACTAAATAACCCTCATAATCCAATCAACAACAAATTATAATTATCACCCAAAGGAAAACTAATCATCTAATGAGATCTCTCATCAAGAGACAACTAGTTAACTAATTGATATATCCAATAACCTTAAGGCGATTAACATCAAACATAATCATAGTTAAGGTGATCAATCAACTAAGCATTAAGCACATCAACTAGAATAAAATCCTAATCATTTTAACCCCCTAAACCATAAGCTACATCAATTTTCACAAGGTACCAAACCCACAAAACAACTACTCACACATAGCAAATGACAAACTTAACATCTTTATTGAAAATAAACAAACAACACATGAACAAGGAGGGAGTTAAAGTAAGCTCAAGATGATCTTCTCCAAGCTTCCTTCCTTCCTTCTCCAAGTTCTTCCAAAGATGAGCAATAATATAATGAAAAAGATGGTGGAAACAAAAGCGAAAAGCAAAGTGTGTCTAAAGTATGCATTATACAAAGATGTTCCCCCTTAATATCTCCTTGTCTTCTTAGCATAAGTTAAAACCAACCTAACAATGTTCATTTCTCCTCCAAGATGGCTGCCACGGATTTGGGCCAAGAAACCCATCTTGGGCCCAAAATCATCCTTCAAGTTCGGCCCACTCGGAGGAATTTTCGCCAGAATTGGACCCTAACTTTGAACTCGATATTTGGCCCCCTTAGACTCTAAATCTGACTAAGCCCATCAGAGGTGAAGTTGTAGCCCCGGATGGCTTCTTTCCGTAGCCATCTCACTCGCCGCCAGTGGACTTCAGATGAGAAAGTTATCGCCCTTTTAGTTGCATGGGGTCAGTCTCCGTCAAGTGCCTGCGATCCATGGTTAAACGTCCTTCCTCCCCGGCAAGCCTAATTGCGTTCGGCGATCCAAGGCGCATCCACATCCTCCATTTAGCACACCAAACTTTCTAAAACAACAAAAACTTAATAAAAACCAAAAGACATCACGAGAATAGTCAATGCACGATATATGAACAATAATCATGCACATAAAACCAAAAACACTAGAAACATAGACCAAATGACTCTAAAAACATACACAAAAGATGAGTGTTTTCACACTCATGACACCCCCACACTTGAATCATTGCTTGTCCCCAAGCAATGCTCAAACATAACAAACGAAAATAGTAATCACAAAAGAACATACAAAGACAAGAAAACAAACAAACAAACAAAAGACTTGGCATCACAAGTTCTCAGCTTAACTCCCCTCAAAATCTCAAAGCTCAAATCACAAGATCACCTCACTCCTAGCTAGTTCATCAACCAAAGTATCAAGACTAAAAACCATAGACATCTCCCACTCAATTATTTAAAAAAATGTTAAGACTATGTAAAAGACACTAGAAGGTTGAACTCTCAAGGATTTGGAAATTTTTCTCACTCAATTTGTAAGTGGTCAACTTCCTATCTCTCGTATAATTGGTCGGTGTCTTTCAAAGCATCCTACGTCCTACTTATTTATATCTCAAGTTTGCATAATTGCTGATGATCAGGGGGAAAACTAAGCAACAGGGAATAACTGGGCTAATATAAATGGGAGATAATATATAAAGTAGTAGCTAAACTACCAAATCCGAGGACATGTTTTACAACAAACTAGTTACTCGTCTATTCTAAGCGTTCTCACAAAAAATAATTCACTAAAACCAACCTAATTTCACCCATGTGCTAATTACTCCAAAGTACTAATCTTGCTGACTTTACTTCATTCTATTTTATCTTTTTCTCTTGCTTTTTCATTTCATCTGTTTTTTTCTTCTTCTTTTTGCAAGAAATTTACATAAAAGAAAGCACAAATTAAATTAAACAAAACTAGGCTTCATAGTTTAGCCACTCGATAATCCCAAGCCTAATAGTTTAAACCATAAACACAGTAACCTACCAGCTAAACCCGATACATATCATCCCTAACATGTCCAAGGATTCAATAGTCAAAGGTAAGGTAGATGGTAGATAAAAGGCTAGAGTTGGTTAAGTTAGTATAATCAAATAGAGCTTAAGCTCAAATGTTCAAAACAAAGGATACTAGGGATTTTTTTTTCTAAAGTACAAGGCTTAATGTCAATCAAAGAAACATTTTCCCCATCAATTCACTAACGCCTACACAAC
>SOPF01025936.1:7702-40759 GCA_012979155.1 Hypericum perforatum
CATTGAACAAGAGCATACAGACCATCAAATAACAGCATGCAGACCATCGAATAACAGCATGTAGACCATCGAATAACCACGACATGCAAACCATAACTGGGAAAGTAAAACAGGCACACAGACCATCGAATAACAGCATGCTGACCATCGAATAACCACGACATGCAAACCATAAATGGGAAAGGAAAACAGGCATACAGACCATCAAATAACAGCATGCAGACCATCGAATAAACAGAATGCAGACCATCAAATAACCACGACATACAAACCATAACTGGGAAAGGAAAATAGGCATGCAGATCATTGAACAAGAGCATACAGACCATCAAATAACAGCATGCAGACCATCGAATAACAGCATGCAGACCATTGACTGGGAAAACTATCATGGAGACCATCGAATAACATCATGGAGACCATTGAATATCAGCATGCAGACCATCGAATAACATTATATGGACCATCGAATAACAATAACATATAGTAGTTCAACAAACCTTTATTGGATGAAGAGCACGATTTATGGTAATTTCGAGATGAAATAGCATTATTAAGCTGATTTTCGACTTCTTTAACCGTCCTCTCGGTCGTGCTCTCTGTTGCTATTGCGTTTGCCAATGTCGTAACTGTCGTCGCTGTTGTACTCTCTATGTCCATCATTGCCGTCGCCAGTGTGCTCGCCGTCGCCACCGTAGGCGTCTCCACCATCGCCGTGTCCGCTGTTGCTGCCAACGTGCTCTCTGTCGTCGTCGTCTCCGTGTCTGTCGTCGTTACCGTCGCGAACGTGCTCTCCGTCGTCGTCGTCTCCGTCGTCGCCGTCTCTGCCGTCTCCGTTGCCAACTTGCTCTCCATCCCCGTCGTTGTCGTGTCCATCGTCGCCGTCGCCGTCTCCCCGAACCACAACGTGGTTTTTGGTTTTTCGTTATTAGCAGCAGTTATTTGGTTAAAAGCTGGGGGACGAGCTGGGGGAGATTCAAATTTGGGGGGTTTATATTGATTTCTTTTTTATTTAATTTTTTATCTTTTTTAATAGAATATTTGGGGGAGACGGAGGATTATGCCCCCGCGTGTTATTGTCCAGCTCGGTGCTGGAGTCTACTGTCCAGCTCCAAATCGGAACTCATAATTCCTGGGCTTCAACTTAAAAGTACTAGCCTGTGAAATCATGAACCCGACGCCTATTGGAAGTAAGGAATTACATTTGTGGAATATCAATTAAAAAAGGTAATGAATGCAATTGCTTTCAATTCAGGAGATTTTTAGAATAATATTTTTCGCTGAAATCTTTTTAAAATAATTCAAACAAGCGTAAGTATAGCTAAAAGCACTAAAAAGGAATCTAATAAAAAATAACGGAACAGCGAAAAGTTAAATTCAAAAGGAACTCAAGATATTACCATATGGCTTGGAAGAATTAGTTAGATTTTTTTTTGTGAAGACGTGGGCTTACTACGCCCATCCCTCACTCTGGAACCATACTCCAGCCTCGCCAACCAACTGAAATGAGGCGAGTTCCATCATTTTTACCCCATCACATCTCAGGATTCTCTTCCTCTTCTCCATCTCATCGATGAAGACCTGAGGATCATTCTTCATACCCGAAAACATCAACGACCTCAACCTCAAGAACTCTCCCAAAGAATCATCCCTAGCAGCCGTCATCACGTTCTGCTCAATCTGAACTTGCTGCGTGGCAATGAACTTCTCCATCGCCAACATCACCCGATCCACACTGCCGCTACCTTATCCTTCTAACACAGGCACAAATGTACTAACGATAGGCAGAGGAACCTCATCCCTCACAGCACCAACAGTTGGCGCAACCTCAGAAGCTATTTCCTCCCTTCGACCTTGGGAGCCTTCTCCATTACCCCTCGCCAATTCGGAATCACTATGAGTACTAGTCATATCCTCCTATATATAGGAGTTAAGAATAAGCACATAAGGGTTGACATACGAAAGAAGACAAAGACAAGACAATCCTATTCTCCATTATACATAACACATAATTCAGGCTCAAGAATCCTAGGCTCTGACAAATTAGAGTTTTGAAAACCTATGGCTCTGATACCAATTCTGTCACGACCCAAATCTGGATCGCTGACACGGCGTTGGATCACACTCTTTAAACCGAAAAGCCGTGGTCCAACCAGCCACAGAAGCATAATCATTGCGGAAGCGTTCCACATATATATACATATACTTACAATATCCATATTCTAAATACTAGAGTTCTTACACAAGGTCCTACTAACTGTATAACGGAGTGACTACTAAGATCACAATAAGAGTACCATCCGAAGACTTTAAGAAACCTGGAAGAAGATGACGGTTTCACACGAAGAACAAACCAAACTCTTCGGACGCCAAAGTAGAACTTCTAATTCTCGTCACCTGTGGAGGAGGGGGTAAGTACTTGGAAGTACTTAGAAGGAGATATTAAAACTAACCTATAATTAACTAACCAATCACATGCATTGACTCAAATCATGCATAGACAATTGGTGCGAAATTAACATCTAGCACGTCACAAGTAATTCAAGTTAATTAATGACAAATTTGTATTCATACATATAGGCACGTTCCGACCCGATAGTGGCATCGCGAACGCCAAAATATGGATGGACTTTGGATAGATCTAGATCGTGTCACTCCCTCTCACAACACTGGGATACCATATCTTATAGCACTTTTCATATTCAAACTCCGCCGGCCATATTTCCAAAATATGCACAATAACCCCTAATCACAACTCCAAGCATAGATCATCATCTAAAACCATCATCAAAGTCTCGATCAACCCTTCCTATCATCATCCAAACCTCAAAAACCCAACATGCTCTTTACCTAGGTCAAGCCAAAAGTCCTCCAAAATCATCAAACTTAATATCAACTTAAAGGTAATCAAAAGATCTATACTAATTTCTAATAAAACTTAATCCAAAACTCACTTATCAAACTCTAAATCCAAGAAATCTATCTTCTCTTCTTTTCTCCCCTTTTCCTCTCCTCCAAGCTCAAGATATTTTGGTAGATTGAATGGGTAGAACTTTCTAAAAAAGGAAAGGGTAGTATTTATAGGTTTTTCCAAAGTTTGGGGCAAAATGGTCCAAAAAATGACATTTTCCAGGTAGCCCAGCGTACACTGGGGTAACAATCTGTGCCCCCCAGCATCTCTTGGGAAAACTACCCGAATCTCTCCCAGCATATGCTGGGTAAACGACCTGTACCGGCCCTCAAAAGTCCGAGTTTTGCAAAACTCAAATCAGCAAAGTTGTAGATCTAGGTCTTATGGTTCTACTCGTTTTAGAATCGCTCGATTTGGAGTTTGTATGAGGAAGTTAGGATTTTTCTACCAAACGTCAACGAACTAACCCTACCATTCGTGAACTTCACCAAAATTAGCTCGAAACTCAAAGACGAAGGTTTCAAATCACAAAACTCAAAATACGAAAGTGGTATTGCTAGATCGGTTCTAGCTAGAGAGTTTGAAGGATGCTCGAGCTTTCGAGTTTGAGCGATTGGTGAAGACACCTAGGATGACAGTGGATCAGTATGATCAGAGATTCAATTATCTATCACGTTATGCAGAACATTTGATCCCCGATGAGTAAAAGAAGGTGAAGAGGTTTGTTCGTGGCCTTGACGATTCCATGTTCAAGGTCATGATGCCTCGTGGATTTGAGACTTATGCTGCTGCTATAGATTGTGCTCGGACATTAGAGATGCGGGATAGTGAACGTTAGGCAGCTCTGAGTCAGTCAAAGATTCAGAGGTCGGATGGACCGCCGTAGAGGAGTGTGAACCAAGGGTTCAGATCGCAAGAGAGATGGTCCACTGGTCAGTCGGTGTCGTCTAGGGGCAGAGAACCAGTTGGGAGATTCGAAAGAGGAAGTGACTTCCGAGGGCAACGGTCGAATCCGGGCCAGTCCAGTAACTTTCGGATGTGTCTGAGCTGCGAAAGCAACATCCAGGGGAGGTTTGCTTTAGGAAGACTGGAGCTTATTTCAACTGTGGCAGGGTAGGCCACCAAGTCCGAGACTATCCTACTCTCGGACAGTGTAGGCAAGCGGCGAGCATGGTAGCCTTGCATTCTGTACAATCGACTCCTCGTCATTAAGTCATAACTTTGTCGTGTGAACTCCGATTTGGATGATTACATGTCGGGTAAGTTTGTAATACATTGGTCTGCTATCCACCTTAAGCGCGGCAAAATAGCCATCCGGAGGTGTCTCTAATACATGTAAACCCCATGGGGTATCGAGAGCAAAGTTAGCAAGCTAGTCGGCTACTTTATTGGCTTTTCGACGACACACTGTAACCTCCAATTACCCATGTCGACGGATGAGGTCCCTGCATTTACTCACGAGGATGGTAAGTGGGCTACCACATGCTACCCCCTCGATTAAGTATTGAAAGACTGTCGTCGAGTCAATCTCCACTTCGACCAGGTTAAAATTCCCTGCTTCCACTAGCTGTAACCCTCTCCAAACCCCCCAAACTTCTGCCGTGATGGCATTGCAAACTCCTAAGTTTTGGGCAAAACCTCCGCACTACTTGCCTGTAGAGTCTCATACTACTCCTCCACATCCCGCCCTGTCAGGATTCCCTTTCGAGCATCCATCTGTATTGAGCTTAAAAGATGAACTCTTGGGGCATTTCCATATTGGCAAGACCGTCGCCTTGTACCCCCATGCTCTCTCCTTTTGCTCGGCGGACCTCCAGGCACTAGTGACTTCTCATGCCTGTGACCGGACGAACTCAATCTTGTTTACATTCTCCACAGTCCTTTCAAACACCTCGTTGTTTCTCCAATGCCACAGCCACCAGCACGAGATGGCAAATAAGATGTTCCAATGCAAATCACAGCCTACCTTCAACGTGCACTTTAGATTTGTTTGGATACACAAATGCATATCCATAGAGAAAAATTGGCATCTTGCCTCTATCGGTACTAGGGAATTCCAAAAGGAACTCACCTTAGGGCAATCTCTAAGCAGGTGCAGGATAGACTCATGTGCTTGCTTGCAACGAGGGCAATATGGGTTGGCTCCGAATTTGCGGTAGAACCTCTCCTTGTTAGTCATCAATCTGTTCTTCAGACAAAGCCATAAAAAAGTTCTAATTTTCTCTGGGACCTTGACTTTCCAAACACATTCCCACGTCACTGGTACGGCAGGGATCACTTCTTGGCATCCAACAAGCTGAAGGTATGCTGTTTTAGTAGAAAACTCACCTGACTCAGAATATTTCCATGAGAGAAAGTCGCAGGTGAGACCTAGATGGTCCACTACAACAGTCAACAGCTTCCTTTTAATTTCCTCATCTAATAGAGTATCCAGAATGTGCCATTTCCAACCATTTTCAGTACTCTAGTAGTCGCATACCTTGCGTTGGAGGTGATCAAATGGTAGGGAGGCGTTAATTTGGAGGACCAAAGCTTGCTCTCCAAGAATCCAAGCATCCATCCAGAAACTAACACTCGTACCATCCCCGATAGACCATCGAAGACCACCCGTTAAAAATTCAGCAGCTTTGGAAATGCTCAACCAGATTGCAAATGTTCTACCGCGAGGTCCCCTGGGAAAAGTTCCATGCGCATCTTTAGCATATTTCTTGTTTAGGATGCTAGCCCAAGTGGAGGTTTGGTTGGTGAGAAACCTCCACCCAAGCTTAGTAACCAAGGCCATGTTAGCGAGTTTTGCACTTCGGATACCCAAACCTCCCAAAGCTCTTGGTTTACATACATCTTCCCACTTCACCAGATGCACTCTTTTGGTGTTGTCAGAGTCACCCCATAAGAAGTTCCGGCTGATCCTATCTAACTTTTCACATGGTTGAGAAAGAAGTGAGATCACCTGCATTGCATAAAAGGGGAGGGTATAAATAATGGACCGGACTAGGGTGGCTCTTCCAGCTATTGTAAGTTGTTTAGCTTTCCAACCCGCAAGCCTAGTTAGATATACAAAATGATAGCGAACACATAACTTATATACTAATGAGAATTGATCCACGCCGTGATGCTTAGGTTTTATATTATCAATTAATGAGTATGAATATTTATCGAGATCATTAATTACAAATTTACAAGTGCAATAGACTTTCTGGAGAATATAGTTTCCCATATTGTCAAAATTTAGAGTTTAATATAAAAATTTTGGATAAACAACTCGTCTTTTCTTTGTTATATGGACAGTCTAGGAATTAAAAAAATACAATAAAGTGAAGCATCTTTCAAAAAAAATAAAAAAAATATTAATGTTCATGATAAATTACAAAAAAGGTAATCAAATAATTTAATTACCAAATTGATATCCATGTACTATATCCAAAAACAATTCCGTGAGTTGGACCGATTTACTAGAAAATTATCCATGACTATCAAGTCACGAAAAAAAATTTGTGAGTGAAAAATCTGTTACTTGGTTACTCACGAATTTTTTTCTATGATATGATTTTTTTTCTTTTCAAAATTTTATAAGTGAAAAAATGAGAAGAACTAGAAAATCGTGACTTGGAGAAAGAATTGGATACAAGTATTGTCAAAATATTTAAAGATCAATATTTTGGTGCTCGAGTGTCTAAATTGAGATTTTTTTAATGTGCATATCTTGGTACTTGGGTGTGTAAAAGTGGTTTGTCGACGTTACGACCCCTAAAAAATGCATTGTTTTCACAAAAAATCATATTGTTAGGATCGAACAATATTTACATAGAACAATCTACGATGATTTAAGAAGTGTTTCAATATGATTTTTGGAGTAAATTCTGAATCTGCAAATATAATAAGGCCATAAAATTAATTAGATCAGTATGACTACGAATATATAGATATCTTTGTAAAATTTTTGACAAATCTACGAACATTCAAAATTGGTTCTCAAAATAACTCTCATCGAGATAAATTTTGCAGTGCAAGAAAAAAAAAAGTCACGAAATATTTTTTGTGACTTGGTAGTCTTGGGTAATTTTTTTGTGACATGTTAGTCACGAATAATTTTCTATGACTTGGATTTCGCAATAAAAAATTTGGAATACAATCTTTGTAATTTATCGTGAAACACCATTTTAGAAAAAAATTCATTTTTCAAATGAACTTCTATCTTCCCCACTTTTATCAATTAATGAATATTTATCGAGATCATTAATTACTAGTGTAATAGACTTTCTTGTAATAGTGGAGAATCTATTTTCCCATATTGTTAAAATTTAGAGTTTAATACAAAAAATTTGCGTAGACAACTCTTGCTTTCTTTGTTAATATGGACAGTCCAAAGGAATTAAAAAATAAAATAAAATGAAGCATCTTTCAGATGAATTTTTTAATAAAGGGTCTTCGGTCTTCCCCACTTTTATTTTTAAGTGTAGATATAACATTTCAATGGATTGCACGCCTCCTACCACCAACTTCTACCGACTCAATCCGTAGACCAATAGTTACAAATTATGTTTTCGATCAATTGAATTGTTCTAGAGATTTTTGCATTTTAAGAAACGTAGTGGTGTTGTTAATACTGCCGGAAATGTTTTTTAAAAAATATTGTTTAACTCAAACATAAATTATTTAATTAATATGATATGCTTATAAGCAGAAAGAACAACTCTCTGTCATTGAAAAAAAATTAAAAACCCCACTAAACCGGGCACAAGCCCATAACCCACTTGTCCCGTTTGTTTTTTTAATATTTCGGAAATGAGGCCAAACTGCATATATTTAAATCTATTTCATTGGTCATCACCGGATCAGTATTTTGACTATTTCTATTTGAGAGGACATTCAGTAATTATAAATATATAATGAAGCAGTAATTTGTACAAGTCAATGGTTAACCTCTCAACTTGGCCATAATTAATTTCTCCACTTTTCCCCATTGTGGTGCTTATCCAATTTTTTACTCGAATTAAAGATTAGATTGTTTAGTGTACTAACGGACAAAATAAATAGTCCCGTGTTCCTTCCTCTTCATCTTGCCGGACCATAATAGTTACGAGAGAAGCTAGCTGCCAATGACCTCCTCCAGTGTCCATCCAAATTCCAAGACCAGGCAATACAGTCCCAGAAGGCCAAACCTCCAAATTACCAACAACCAAAAAAGGTCAAATGGATCCTGAGATTTGGAGCAAATTGCCAGGCGAGCTCCTGGAACATGTCCTGTCTTTCTTGCCTCTCAAGACATTCCTCAACCTGAGATCAACTTGTAAGAACTTCAGGTCACTTGTCTTCTCCCCTCCTTTCATTTCAAGGCACTCATCTTCTTCATGCTTCTCTTCCTTTCTCTTGCTAATTCACCCTCAGTTTTACCCTGAGTTTCAGCTCTATGACTCCATCCTTGGTTGCTGGAGGAACCTCTCCTTGTCTCTTGCTCTTTCTGGTCAAAGTCAACCATCTTCTTCTTCCCCTTCTTATAGTGCTCTTCTCTCTTCATCCAATGGTCTCCTCTGCTTCTCTAGCTCGGGTTCCTTCCTGGTATTGAACCCTTTGGCCAAGTCCTCAACTGTCATCCAATTCCCTTTCTTCCCTTTCTCGTTCGAGTCCTTCTCTTTCGCGTCCATCCCATCCGGGTACAAAATCGTGACCCTTTGTCGTAAGTTCAACTCGAACTCCGGCTTCCTCTACGACTCCAAGTCCCGTTCTTGGACCAAGTTCCACGCCTTCGAGCCAATTCTCTCCGAAAGCTTCCACCAAGGAGGAGTCCTCTTCAAAGGGTCGCTCTACTTCGCCACCCCGGAGCCGTTCTCGGTGGTCCACTTCGACATGGAAAGCCTCAGGTGGGAAAATCTGGCCATTGAGCTGCCTCAGGAGCTGACATTTCTGAGGCTGGTCAGTGATGGAGATGAAGATAAGCTCTACCTAGTTGGTGGGGTTGGAAGCAATGGGATATCAAGGTCAATGAGGCTATGAGAATTGGAAAATGGGAAGAATTGGATTGAAGTAGAGAGCCTCCCTGAGATGATGAGCAAGAAATTCTTATCAGTTTGCTACCATAATTATGACCATGTGTATTGCTTCTGGCACCAGGGGATGATCTGTCTTTGCTGCTACAATTGGCCTGAGATTTTGTATTACAAGGTCTGCAGGAGAACATGGCATTGGCTCCCAAGATGCCCTTCGTTGCCTCAGAAGTGGAGCTGTGGTTTCAAGTGGTTCTCCTTTGTCCCTGACTTGTTTGTTTCAGCAGTTTGAGGATTGATTTTGTTTACTTGATTGTTCATTTTATTTGTTCTTATTGTTTCTTTTTTCTTTCTCCTCCTCTGGTCGTACGATGTAATTTGAGATTTTGTTGCTTGTGCTTAGTATTTTGGATTTTCAAGACGTGGCCTTTTCCCTGCTATCAGTATTATTCAAAATTGAGTACTGATAGAGTTCTCTCCGGAGATCTTGTGTAGACTTGAACTCGTGAATTTAAGTCTTTCACTATCTATACTAACTATTATTAATTTTCGTAGATATTTCTCAACTAATATATAACATCTATACCGACTTCCAAATAGTTCAAAAACCCTTTAATTCTACTTCAAGACATATTTTGTACCATTATATTCTCAAGATTTTTTTAGTACTTGTTGGTTTGCCCGCCTTCTTTATCATCATGAAGTGTATGATTGGATTGAGCGTTCAATGATTGGACTGAACTTTCATTTTTCTGGGAGTTATTCAATGATAAACTTTTAGAATCTGTTTGTAGTTATGGAGTTGGTTCGGGTAGGAAACAAATTGCATCTCTTAGTAATGATTTGGGATTGATATTTTAGGAATAGGTATTCATCAGGTATCACTAAGAGAGTCGGCTATGTAAGATTCAAAAGTTATAGATTTTAATCGGTCATTGTTCATTAATAAGACGAAAAATGGAGACCGTGCCGTAGTGGTCTACTCTACCCTTCGCATGGACCAGGGCCAGCCTTCTTTAAGCAGTAAATCGTTGGAAGTTGGTTGATCCAACTCCGTAATTGTGCCACCAAAAATACTCCATAATTCTAGTTGTGTTTGACACTCATTATTGAGTCATGAAGCACAATTGAATAATTTTGTAATGATCACGATGTATAAAAGACGTGAATAAGGGAATTAATAAAATTCATGAGCAAAATTAACTTTGTTATGTCAGTTGTAAATTGTAAAAATACTGAAAACTTAAATATCACATATATCAAATCATATCTTAGAAAAATATGATTCAATGATAGCCAAGGAGCTAGTTGACCAAGTCCATGTAAAGAAACAAATAAGTGGTCTAATATTCAATTCTTGAGTGATCTTATAAATGACCTTTAGAAAGATTTAAGTTTAAGTGAGAGAACAACTTAGTGCATATATAAGTTTTCTAAGGTAACATAACTCAATTATCAAATTGAAACTAATCAAATTTGGTTAAATGAGTTGCGTAAGCCCAGCAATAGACCAAGTTTGATTGTTCAAGGGAACTTCAGCGACATCTACCAACCAAAGCACAAAACCTTAAGCAGTATTAGGTGATGTCATCCATTATTAAACTCAACCAAATCAACCTAACAAGAGAGTTGTTTTTCCAAATAGCATAGGCTTCCTTATCACACTTATGTTGTGTAGTGAAAGGTTTCGTGTTCTATCATAATCACATGTATGTGTTCGAGAACCTCTTGTTCTTTGAGAACGTACTAAATTTTCATGCTCCACTTATCATACTTCTCACCATTGAGTTTCAACTTACGGTTCAACTACGCTACAATAGTTCTAGAAACTACTAACATCTCTATAAGAATTTTTGATTTAAGAGCACATCAAAAACTTAATTTAGCAATGTAAGAAATTTACTAAACACTCACAACTTTTAATGATACAAAGTTTTTTATTAATCTCAAAATCGAAGTAGTTCACAGCCATTCTTCCCCTTACCATTTAAGAATTAATCTCTAACTTTGATCATTTAAAGTTTATCGATAGTAAATTCCAGTGGAAATGATCAAACAAACACATTTATTTAATCACATATGGACATTTGTACATTCTGAGTTTATACAAAACTGTACAAGGACTCAGACTAGGTTCAAAATCTATAGTACAAAACTTTCTCTAATAACAACATATGTATATGGGGATTCCTAGACACATCTACTCATCTTACCAGGATCAGGTGTCCAGGCGATCCTACTGGAGAATCTATACCCATTTCTAGATCGGATTCTTCCGATGTTGATCCAGAGTAAATAACTTCTAAGTATAGACCGGTCACGAACTTCCTAGGTTCAAACAAGAACAGAGATGGACTCCAAATTCCAGAGTAATAAAGCTGAAAGAAAACTGTAGAAGTATTCCTTAGCGAGATAGTAGTTAATAACCAAGCAACTTTGCAACTTTAACACAAGAGGGGGATCATCTTCTTAATGAGACCATTTTGTTCGAGCTATTTGATTAACCCAAAAGAGCAATCTTATGGTTATAAATCGTTGGGTTAGAGAAGACACCCGTGTCCTCTTGAATGGCCAATCCACTCCATAATTATAGGCACTCGCCCATATCACATCTTGCATCTCACTATCCACTACCTTGATATGCTCAACGATAACATACATATCGTACTTAGGTACCAGGGACACCAAATGTCGCTTCAACACTTGTTGTCAAAAGTTAGTGGCACTAAAGTTTAGATATCTATTTCTCGTAGTCATCATTATCTAGAAACCAATGCAAGACAATGTTGGGTTAAATCACATTTTCCCTAAGATAAGATTGAAAATCACATTTTCCAACATTCTCATGAACAAACACATTGGATTAAATAATGTGATTTAGATATGTCTAACATATTTTAGAACTAATTCCAAAATATACATGTTTATAAAAAAAATAACTAATTTTTATTGGACCAATTTTGAAAAATTTAAAAATTTCAATCTTTAATTTGAATTGAATAGAATAAATTAATTCAATTGAAAATCAAACATTCCTCTTGATTTTGACTTAATTTGACTTAAGTCAAAATAAATCAAAAAATGAGAATAAATCGAATCAAAATTGGGCCAATAAGACCGATTTTCAATTCGCATCGGACCTTAGGATGAATAAAACTTAAAATAGGTAAATTGAATCAGTTTGCAATTCGAATCGACCCATAGTATATTTTTTCAAAAAATTACAAAATTACGATTTTGCTCCTCTCATATATCCCTGACTCTCTATCTCCTCGATTTCTCTCTCTTCAGATTGGAGAAAAATCTCCTCCATGCCACCAGCTACGAAAATTGACAAGTGGCAGTGAGTCAGCCTTTACCGCTAGTCGGGATCGACTCATCGTGGCTTCCCAGTCATGACTATACACGATGCACAAGCTGTTGTACCTCTACTTGCATTTGCCGTCAAGTTCTCCCTTCTATCGCCTCCAATCTTTACCACGTTGATATCAGGCTACCGATGGAGGAATCCGGTGAAACCTCGACGACAAATTTTTGGGGACTTAACGGTGATTATTTTCCGACCGAATACAGGTCGTGAAATAGTCAAAGTTGGCCAAAATCGGAAAGGGAAGAATTGGGAGAAAAATTGTCCAATTAAAAGTGTCCCAAAATTACATCAAGGTCCATGACATGCAGGTGCCACTTAGACAAAAAATTTCAATTTGGTACCTTAAGGTTTTGCGCATTTGCGAATTTAGTCCACTAAGTTGGATATTAATTTTAATATCACAAGTTTAAATTGAATTATAATTAGGTACATCAAAATTGTAATTTTCAATTAAATCATAAATAATATGATTTTGAAGTCACAATAAAAAATAATTATTTGGTTTAAAAAATTAATTAAAATCAAATCATGATTACAACCATGCTGTTATACCAGTTGTTAGGATTAGTGCGTAATAAATGAGTATTATGTGTTAATTCTATTTAATTAACAAACTAACATAAAATTTTAATTTTAGAGAGGTTTCTTATGTGGAAAACTTTCAAATTAGTTCAGCCAAATTTTTCCTTTTATTCTCTGAGGGGTTTATTGTGTACGCCACATGGCATGGCAGGCACACATGTATGCCACGTGGTAGTGGACATGTATGTCCGCCACGTGGCATGTCAATCTACATGTCCGACACATGGCAGCCTAGCGTACTGCAACATGGTGCTGCTAGTTCTGGCAAAAACTTCGTTAGCGGTGACGCACGCGTTTACGTCATATCCTACGACAGTGCCACATCATGCTGACGTATCCTTGACTAGTCTGTTTGGACCTAATGGGCCTGGGCCCAAACTCGTATAATAATAATTGCGAGTTGTGCCAAAGTTCAACAAGTTCTTAAACTCTTTTGCGTTTGGTCTCGACAACCTTGTCCATTAAGCTCTCTCTCTCTCCCTTAGTGGAGCAAACTAGGGTTTTATCCCTTTTACCTTTGGCCGCCGCCACCCCTCCTCCCGAACCTCCACTTATCCTCCTCCTCCTCCTCCTCCTCTTCCTCAATCTACCTACTCTTTTCCTACTCAACGATAGAGCTCGCCTCCGTCGTGGCTCGACCCGCCTCCGCCGTTTCAAGCTTCGGCCCGCCTCCTCCCTCCTTCTTACTCCTCCAACCCCTGCCGCTCCCCCTACCTCCCTTCTCCCTAGACGGAACGAGTTCGTCGGAAGGAGCCCTCGCTTGAGGTAAGCCAGAGTTTGCTTGAACTAGCCCTTGTAGGAGCTTGTCGGATTTCGTCGGAGGGCGCCGGAGTTGACCAGACTTAGTCGGAGTTTAGTCGGAGTTCGCCCTCGCCGGTACTCCCCCTACCGTCCGCTCGTCTACCCTCCTCAAGGCCTCCGTCCATAGTCCCCCGACCAGTTGCTGGCGTACAGCCACACTCATCCATTCACCTTGCTCTATTCCGGCTTGCTCCTCTCCGTTTAAGTTTAGGCTGTCTCGGCCTCTCTTCGGTGCTGGCGTTTGAACCGGAGTCGCAAAAGAGGCCTCTTTCAGTGTCCGGAGGGGTTGGTCATTATGGACCTCCCCTCCGGTCTACTTTTGTTTTGGCAAACCTTTTGTTTTGGCAATGGCTGTGCCTTTGGTTGTTTGTCATATGCCTACCTTACTGTTTATTGCTTTTGGCTTCATGCTTAGTGTTGTCCTGCCCCCTTTTGTTTAGGGCTTGTTGTTTGTTGTTTGACTTATCTGTTGTCTGGGTTTGTTTGTGTTTGTGTCGGGCTCGGCGTTTGCTTGACCTTTGTTGCTTTCGAACTTGGTTGCCTGGTCGATGGATGCGGGTGGAGAACCTTGCCTCGGTCGATTTACGTCGACCTTGGCATTCATCTGAGTTGTATCTTGTATACACTGAGATGCCCTCTTGGCTTTGCCTTGAGTTTATTGGCCAAATGTTATTCCGGCAGAATTTTTGCCTAGTCGTCGGTCTTCGGACTTCCTCGACTAGCCATCACTTTCCCCCCGTGCCATCTTGCGTCTATCGATCTGGCTCCCTGTTCTAATTAGCCTTATTATTGCTTTGCTTTGTTTTGCTTCTCTACCGTACTATAATTCGGTTTAATATAGACTTTGCGCCAACTCTTCAAAAAAAAAGTTCAACAAGTTCTTTCATTGCATTCAGATTCAATGGGGACTAGTATTAATCCCCATGGTGGGGACAAGAGTATAATTGGTAAAATAGTAATTAATTGCAATCTTAAATAATAGGAAATATAAGTATCAAAAGCATAAAAATGGGATATTATTCATTTAAAATATTACATAATCCCTAAAATCATGCTAAAAAATTAAAAACCATCAAAATATTCAAAATTTAAATCTGTGCAATTCTGAAAATCAATAAACAGCATACGCTTCTTTTCAAAATCATGGTATATATATATAATGATAGTGGTACCATACATCTGTAATATTGGTACCACAATTTAGCAATATTGGTACCATACACCTATAATATTAGTTCCATACAAATGTAATATTGGTACCATAGTTTAATAATATTGATATCATACACATGAACCACTATTGGTGAATTGGGTGCCACAATTGGTGAATTGGGGTACCAATATTGGTGAACTTAGTACCAATATTACTGAAGTGAGGTACCAATACACACATTCAATTGTACCAATATTGATGTTACCTCATACCAATATTCAACGACAGACAATCGTACCGACGAGCACGAAGAGCGAGCGCGACCACTGACTTTCAAAGAGAAGGAGGGCCGGGATGAGGCGGGCGGTTTACGGGCACGAGGAGGAGCGAACTAATGACTTAAAGTATTTGTTAGTTCTTGATTTTTTTTCTACAACAATGATTTAACTACGACTCAAGCACGGGAATAATTAATTTATACGCAAGTTTTTAAGACAGGGGGTAAAAATTTGAGAAACATCCTAAAATTAACACTAATTAAATTAGAACAATGATATAAATATTTATTGGTTCTCAATTTTTTTCTCTTAAATAATTTTTTACGCAAACTATATTCAGTCACCGGCCCTATCAATTCCTATGTATAACTCATATCATAATTTATAGTTGAGCCTAACATTTTTTTGTAGCATAAACTGTAGTTTGAAGCGTGGAAGATAAATCTTCAGCAAAATTAACAAGTCACCAATACAATTCGATAATCTCACAAGAACACTTATAAGATTCGTCAAATTGTCCACATAAATTAAGGTTGGAAGTGAGAAGAAATTAAAGGTTGGAGAGAATCAGTTAACACAACCAAACAAGTATTTTTCGTTTATAACATCCAAAGATACCATTCAAAACCTTAAATACAAAATAGACATAACTCACAGGATCATAACAAAATTAATTAAAATTACATAAGTCCAAATTGAACATTTATAATGACTTAGTTGAAACAATCCAAAAACCACACGACCATAAGGAAATACATAATCCCGAACGCAATACAAACACGACAGGCAACCCACTTCTACTCCCCACTTTCTCCTTTCAGTTACAGCCCAGGCAATGGCTAATAACCACTTCCAATGGTCATTAACGACCTTCTTCTTCATCCACTTGATCTATTGATCTTTGAGAAGATTTACCGTGCTCCCAAGTCAAGTTCCTAGCCAACCCTGATGATTGATGATGACCATGATCTTCCTCATAACATTCCCTCCTGCTTAAGTTCCTTATCCACAAGGAACTGAGTAGAAATTGAGATTTAAGATCCACATAAAAATCCCATGTAGCCTCAGATTCTGGGTGTCAAACCATTTAACTAACACTTGACCAACAACTTGATTCTTCTGTTTGATTATCATGCGATCAAGAATGGCTTCTGGTTCACGTAGAGGCAAAAGTTGATCAGGAACATCCACTTTAGTAGAAAGCTCAACCCTTACAAAATTCTTGAGTTGAGAAACATGAAAAGTTTGATTAATGTTGGATGTTGGAGGTAGATCCAATGTATACACAACCTTCCCTTTAGTATCAATAATACAGTAGGGACCAAAATATCGAGGAGCCAACTTTTGATTATACCTTCTCTTTAGTGAATATTGGCGATAAGGTTGCAGCTTCAACCAAACCAGATCTCCAACTACAAAAACCCTGTCAGAACAATGTTTATTAGCTTGTTGTTTTATCCGATTTTGAGCACGCTCCAAATGATACTTCAATAGCTTCAAATTCTCTTCACGAGCAACCAAAGAATGATCTACTGACTCCAGCTTAGAATCACCTGCAAAATATGGTAGATGAAGAGGAGGTAGCTGTTCATATAATGCTTTAAAGGGAGATACTCTAGCAGAAGTATAGAATGTGGAATTATACCAAAACTCAGCTAAAGGCAACCAGTTACTCCAATCACGAGGATTGTCATGTGTCATACATCGTAGATAAGTCTCTAAATCCTTGTTGACAACTTCAGTTTGTCCATCTATTTGAGGATGGTAAGCTATAGACATCTTCAACTCTACACCCTGCAAACAAAAGAGTTCCTGCAAAAAATTGCTTAGAAAAATAGGATCCCTATTTGTAATGATCACCTCTGGTAAACCATGAAGTTTAAACACATTATTGAGGAATGATTGTGCAACATCCTCAGCAGTAAAGGTGTGTTTAAGAGGCAATAAATGATTGTACTTACTCAATTTGTCCACCACAACGATACTAGTATAGCCATGAGACAAGGGAAGTCCCTCAATAAAATCCATAAAAATGCATCATCACATTGCTTTTGGAATAGGATTGGGTTGTAACAACCCTAGAGATGCTACTGAATCATATTTACACTGCTAACAGATCAAGCATGATCTCGCAAAACATCGAACATCTCTCTCCAAATCCTTCTAATAGAGCACTGATTGAATCTTCTTATAAGTGGCTTGTACACCAGAGTGTCCACCAAGAGAAGATTCATGATATAAAGCCATCAAACGCTTCTTTAATTGAGGGTTTGGTCCAACCATAAGTCTTCCTTTGTATAGTAACTGACCTTCACTATACTGCAGAATTCTAATTTGAGCTGCATCATGTTGTGCTCTACTAATCAATTTTGCATAATGAGGATCCAAGGAGTAGCTGGCCTTGATTGCATCCATCAACTCATCCACATTCAAAACACACAATGCAGAGAATTCAGGATCCTCCAAAAATTCAGAGATATCAACCTGATATGGCTGAGCTGGAAAAGAATCTTCCAATGGTGCTCAAGATAAATCATCTACAACTGAGTTCTCAGTCCCCATTTTATACTAAATTTGGAAGTCATAACTCATCAGTTTGGCCAACCATGAACATTGACTTGTATTGGATAACTTCTGTGACAACAAGTATTTAAGACTTTTGTGATCAATCTTAATAATAAAAGGTTTATAAGCCACATAATGATGCCATTTAGTTACAGCCATCACCAATGCCTTAAGCTCCTTCTCATAAACTGATAAAGTAAGGAACTTAGGACCCATTGCTTTGCTAAAGTAAGCAATAGGATGATTCTTCTGTATTAACATAGCACCAACACCAACCTGAGAAGCATCTGATTTAACCACAAACACCTTGTTGAAATCTGGTAAAGCCAAAACTGGAGCACAAACCATTGCTATCTTCAAATGCATGAATGCCTCCTCTGCTGCAGTAGTCCACTGAAATGAATCCTGCTTCAACAAGGATGTTAATGGCTTATTGATAATTCCATAATCACATACAAATCTTCTATAATAACCACACAAACCCAGAAATCCACAAAGCTGCTTCAAAGTTTTTGGAATTGAAACTGTGCATACTTGCAATTTTCTTTGGATCAGTTGCAACTTCTCCAAAACCAATGATATGGCCAAGATACTCTACTGATGTAGTTCCAAAAACACATTTACTGAGCTTAGCATACATCTGATTTTCACGAAGCGCCTTTAAAGCCAATTCAACATGCTGCAAGTGCTATTGGAAGTCTATGCTATAAATCAAAATATCATCAAAAAATACCAAGATGAACTTACAAAGATAGGAAGGAAACACATCATTCATCACGCCTTTGAATGTTGTAAGTGCATTTGATAAGTCAAATGGCATCACCAAAAATTCATAAAGTCCATCATGCGTGCGAAATGATGTCTTATAAACATCCAAATGATCCATACAAATTTGATGATAACCAGATCTGAGATCAATTTTCGAAAACCATTCAGCTCCTCCTAATTCATCCAACGGCTCCTCAATCATAGGAATAGAATATTTATCCTTAATAGTGATTGCATTCAAGGCTCAATAATCAACACAAAAATGCCAAGTACCATCCTTCTTTTTCACTAACACCATAGGAGAAGCAAATCTACTATGATTATCCTGAATGATTCTAGCATGAAGCATGTCTTTCACCATCTGCTCAACAGTATCCTTCTGAGCACTAGAATGATGATAAGCTCATAAATTGACAGGATCACTCTCTTCCTGCAAGGGAATGCTATGTACTTATGATCTTATTAGAGGTAATGAAGTTGGTTCTTCAAAGATATTAGTATACCAAGACAATAATTCCTCCATTTGCATCTCCTCTAACTCTGCAACTTGCAACCCTGTGAATTCTTCTTGATCTTGATCTTCAACTTCAGGGAAAAATGTGATCAAAGTCAGATTATAGAATTCAATTTCTGTTTCCTTATTAATAGATAATAGCTTGCACATCTGAGAAGAGGAATTCTCTTGCAAATTGCTTCTTCTGGTCCCCTTCAATTCAACCTTCTCCTCATCTACAATAAACTCTATTTGCAATTCCTTAAAAATCTACTAAACTTTTCTAAGTGTTTCAAGCCACTCAACTCCCAACACCATATCATAACTCCCCAAATTTAACAATAAGATGTCAGTAGTAAAAGATTTTCCCTGTAAGGTCCATGTAAAATCCTTACAAATCTGCAAACAATGGGCTTTGCCACTATCAGCTACACGCACCTTCATGGTTTGATAGTCCTTGATAGTACAACCCAACCTTCGTGCCACTCGATAATCTAAGAAATTATGAGTACTGCCAGAATCAATCAAAATGAACAGAGACTGTCCATAAGCTTGTCCCGCTACCTTCATTGTTCAATAACATTGCAAGGTGCAACCCAACATTACATAAGTAGATAAAATTGGTTCTTCTCTTGTCTCTTCCTCTTCACACAAGAGTAGCTCATCCTTCTATTGATTAAGAAAATCTTCTCCATCATCATCAGATCCTTCAATCATAAATACCTTCCCCTTTTGACTACATCGATGACCAGGCATAAATTGTTTAGAGCAATAGAAACACAACCCCTTTGCTCTCTTCTCTTTCATTTCTGCTTTCGTGAGTCTGTGCATTGCTCCTCGTTTCTGATTAAGGTTTTGGCACCAGAACCAGGAGTGGGCAATAATGGTGTCTGATAAGCAGGAATACGAGTAAACTCTTTAGACTTCCTTGCATTATAACTGAGTTTAATTCCTCCAATTGTGCCAACTGGAAAGCTTGTTCCAAAGAGGTGGGAAAGAACATCTCGATGGCTAAAGAAATTTTTGGCTTCAACCCTTGCATAAAAATAGTAATGGCTTGGTCTTCTAGCAAATCCAATCGTGTCAATTTATCTTTAAAGTCAATCTGATACTCTATTACTCCACTCTTCTGCTTACAATTTAACAGCATCTTCATTGGATTGACGTCTTTATTCTCAGCAAATTTCAATTCTACAGCTGATTTGAATTCTTCCCATGTGAGAACAGAATCATCACTTCTCCTTTTCAAGAAACTTCGATCCCACTTCAAAGCAACCTCATCCAGATGGATGTGAACCACCTTCATCTTATCTGATGAATCAATCTCCTCCACATCGAAGTATTGTTCACATTTAGTTAGCCAATCACACACATTAGTTACTTCAAATTTTGGAAATTTGAATTTCAATACTCTTTTAGCATTATCAAAATCTTGATCTCCAGATATACTAATATGCAATGATTCTGCATTAGTTTCCATGACCTTACTCTTTCCTCGATCACATGACCCTTCTACTTGCCTGGCCAAATTTTGATTCTGTATAATTAATCCAGCAACGGATGCCTCAAATGTTTCATGCTTGCTTCTCATCTCCGCACAAACTTGGTCAATTTTTGATACCAAAGTTTGTTGCATCTTCTGCATCATCTCAATTGCATCTTCATTCCTCATTTTGATAGGAATTTCGGATCTGATACCAAATGAAGCATGGAAGATAAATCTTCAGCAAAATTAACAAGTCACCAATACAATTCAATAATCTCAAAAGAATACTTACAAAATTCGTCGAATTATCCATATAAATTAAGATTCGAAGTGAGAAGAAATTAAAGGTTGGAGAGAATTGGTTAACACAACCAAATAAGTATTTTTCATTCATAACATCCAAAGATACCATTCAGAACCTTAAATACAAACTAGACATAACTGACAAGATCATAACGAAATTAATTAAAATTACATAAGACCAAATTGAACGTTTACAAGGACTTAATTGAAACAATCCAAAAACCACACGACCATAAGGAAATACGTAAATCCAGACGCAATACGAACACGACACGCAACCCACTTCTACTCCCCACTTTCTCGTTTCGGTTATAGCCCGGGCAACGGCTAGTAACCACTTCTAGCGGTCATTAACGACCTTCTTCTTCATCCACTTGATCTGCTGATCTTCGAGAAGATTCACCGCACTCCCAAGTCACGTTCCCGGCTAACCCTGATGATTGACGATGACCACGATCTTCCTCATAACATAGTTCCCTACTTCTTACAAGACCACGTCTTAATAACCCACTTACAAAACTATTCTCGTTGGTTTCTGGTGCCGGCGAGGAGTGAAGAGAGGGATGGTCAGGACAAATCTTCCGATTTGTGGAAATTAGGTTTGATGGAAAATTTTGAATGAAAAAGAGAAAAATACTAACCAATTTTTCAATTACAATTCTAATTTGACGGTCTAGAAATAATCCTCATGGTAATGATTAATTTTTAGACATCCCTACTGAATTCAAATCCTCTTTCATTCCGTAATTACCTCTTTTCCTTATTTTAGTGTGTTGGTTTCAATTTCTTTTTAATCTTGACAGTGCGAAGACGGCAGTCCAGGACTGAATCCGGTGCCTCATATGGTGGGCCACTCCGGTTCTCGGATCTTCCCAATGAGACCTCGAATTTTTTCTTTTCCTCAGTTTGCTAATAAATACTTGCGACGTTTTTTTGGTTCGCTAACAAAATTAGGCAAAACCAAACAACAAACTTCATCCCGTCAAATGAAACGAATGCTGCTCTACTAGAGCTAGCAGGCACACCCCGACCCAGACTTGATAGAGGCGCAGACATACTCCGATGGAAGTTCTCTGATGATGGCCAGTTCTCCATAAGATCGGCATACTCCCTTGTACAAACCGTGGAGGACAGGGATGAAGATGAAGTTTGGCTGAAAGTGTGGAGATGGCCAGGGCCCCAAAGGATGAAAAGAACAGTCTGGCTTGCTAACCACGGTAAGCTACTTACCAATACAATGCGCAAGCTGAGACACATGGCATCAGAGGATAATTGTCCAAGATGCAAAACGCAAGCTGAAACTACACTACACGCGCTACGGGACTGTCCCCATAGTAGGAAGATATGGGCCCATTTAGTCAGAAGGAACAACATCAATCCAGGTCAGTTCTTCTCGGCTGACCTTGTAGGCTGGATTAGGAGTAATATCTGTGCCGGGAGTCAATGGACTTCAACATTTATCACGACAATCCATTACATGTGGCTATGGAGAAATGATCATGTGTGGAATGATGGTGCAAACCTACCTGCACAACCAAGCAACTTCCTTGGCCACAGGGTCCAGGAGATTAAAGCAGCACAACAAGCAGCATCAGCCATTCATATTAAACACCAAAGGTAGGAGGCATGGATAGCATGGGAACCCCCGGAAGAAAGGTGGCTGAAACTTAACACGGATGGGGCAAGGAGGGCCTCCATCAATAGGGCGGCAGCTGGTGGACTTATCAGAGACTGTACAGGCCGATGGATTGGAGGTTTCGCAGCCAATCTCGGGTCATGTACAAGCGTTGCTGCCGAACTTTGGGCGGTTTTGAAAGGGCTGGAACTTGCTTGGAATTTGGAAATCAAACACCTTCACCTGGAAGTCGACTCACAGGTAGTACTGGACATCATCAACAATAAGGGCCATCCCACAACTATTACCTCAACATTGCTCGAAGATATTCAGAAACTTCTTCAACAACAGTGGACCGTCAAAGCTAGTCACGTCTATAGAGAAGGGAATAGATGCGCGGATTGGATGGCAAATCATGGTTTCACACTTCCCCTAGGCACACACTGCTTTACCCAACCCCCGTATGGCATAGGGGGCGTCCTTACGAACGACATTAGCAGCATCTCCTTTCCTAGGCTCATATTGTCTCATCGATGTAACAATGTTGTTAGTAATTATACCTCAAGGGAGGCCGTAGATGACGGTGCAAGGCCAGGACATGCGATATACCAAACGCCAAGGGAGGGTCTCCCTCCCGGGGTACTCTTCCCCTCCCACACAATTTTTCCCACCGGGTTTTTTTGTGGGAGGGGTTTGACGAGGCCGGCGGTCGCAACCCCACAAGAGGCCGAGGGGGTGCCTTGTACCAAGTAGGATGTATTTGGCCATTTCTTTAATACTCTAAGGGCTTGCCCTCCTTCTCACCAAAAAAAAAAACTGCATCCCGTCAAATGAAACGAAAGTCCATTATTATCCTCGCCGAAAAATAAAGTTCATTATTTTCTCTTCATTTCGTATCCAAAACTCATCGGTATTTCCAAATCCCCTTTCTTTGTCCCCAGTCAAACTTTGAAAAATGTCGACAGAGATTACAACGGTAAGAAAGTACAAGAGGATATGTGTTACATGTTTGCTAAGAAAATTTTATAATTTTTTAAATTGTTTATCCAAGTCAAATTTATATCAGTAGTTATCTACTCACCAATTAAAAAAAATCTAAATTCGGCATAAAAATTGAAAAAACGTTAAAGCAACACGTGACTATCACAAGGGATGACTTATCCTATACCCTATTACCCAATAAAATCCAACATAAATTAAAGCATAGAAAGAAAAAAAAAAGCATAGAAAGAAAAAAACAGAGGGCTTTTTCAGGTATCCAATAACGTCCACAAAATTATTCGCCACATGTCAATCCTAAATGCCACTTTATGTGCGTCCTCACCAAGAGTAGTCACCGGGTGAGGGCTCGTCGGAGCACCGGGGCCAGAAGGTGTGGGGCGCTCAGATGAGGCAAATGGCCCTCCGTCCTGAGCGACTCTACCGTGGTCCGCCCACCCAGGTGGGCCCTCAAATACTCGGCCACCGACTCCGGCACCGACATGTCATTGCTGGTCTGGATTACGCAGCAAGGCACCCTCACTTGTCCCAGTATCCCTCTAAGGTCACTCTCAAACACAACCTTGGACACGAACAGGGTTATGTCCGGTCTCATGTTGAACAGCGTCCGGCTAAACTCACGTACCGCCACCGGAACATCCGCCCCGACGGCCAGCGGCGCGAACCCGTTGACCCACGCCTCGTAGTTCTCCTCCATTGCCGAAAACACTTTCTCGATCTCCCCATGCTCGTAACCCCCGTGGTAGCCTCCGTCGTTGAGGAACCTCGGGGAGGCGCCGATGAGGACGAGCTTGGTGAAGAGCTCCGGCCGGAGGATGGACGCGAGGAGGCCGATCATGGCGGAGACGGAGTGGCCGACGAAGTAGCAGCGGGTGACGCGGAGGGCGTCGAGGATGCATAGAAGGTCGTCTACGAAGGCGTCGAGGGAGGAGTACCTCCGGAAGTCGAACCAGTCCGGGTTCACACTCCCGGCGCAGACCAAGTCGTAGAGGACAACCCGGTAGCTTCCGGTGAAGTAAGGTATGATCCGTTGCCACGCTGATTGGTCGGTGCCGAACCCGTGGGCAAAGACCAGGATCTTCTCCCCGGACCCCACCACCCTCACGTTTAGGGCTTCCAATATGCAGTTCCCCATTTTTTATTTCCACCTTCTTCTAGTTCTTCGCTTGCCGAGTTCGTGGTTGGACTGTTTTGTTTTTTCAGTCTCCTTTTTGTCTCTCTGTCTTGGTTGGGTTGTTATTTATAGAGTTGGGTGGAAGGCTTTATCAGTTGAGTTTTATATACATACAATCACAACATATGAGTTATTGTAGTTTAATAGAGATGTAAGAATTCAATATCTTAAAAATGCAATAGATAGATTAGTTACAACAAAAATATATTGTCAGAATTTTAATTATGAACTTCTGTTAAATGATATAAAATCTTTTGTTACTAAACTGAATAATTCTTGATATTACATACTTAATTTGAATTTGAACTTGTGTTGTACATTATATGATATAAAAAACTGAATCGTGTGTAAATTTTGTTAGGTTTATTGTATATCTGGATATAGTTTTGGAAGTTTTGATGTTCGTTGTTTGGAGCCATTGTTTTGGACATTGGGTTACACCGAATAGAGTTGTAAAAACCGTGTTAGGGTTCAAGAATTAGAATCAGGAAAAAGGGGAAAAGAGATAGAGAACGGGGAAAAGGGGAAAAGAGAGAGAGAAAGGTAGGAGAAGAAGAAACCACTGTTTCCTTGAGAAGAGAGTAATATTTTCACAAAATGACTACAATTATCTTTTAGATCCCTTCGACCTCTATTTATAGCCGAGTACACATTTACATAAAAATCATAACTTCTAATTTTATCATCTCGATATGTTACAAAGATAATTTTTAATGAAAAACAATTGGGACTACAATTTTTCAAGTATTCTCTCTTTTACAAGATTTGTGAATGGGTCCCTGTGGTCAAGAATTCAGATTTCGAGATCAAATTTTGACAATATCGTGATTTAATAATTATCCTTAATAAAATTAAATCTTTTTTGGTACTCACTAAAAATTCAATAATCAATAATGGTTTGAGGTTGTACAAAGTAGATTTTGTATTTTCTCTTTAATTTTGCCACTTCTTTTCATTAAATAAAATACTTTACCTACAAAATAATATCTTCATAAAATTTGAACCTTTCAATATCCTAAGCCATATTTGTATAAATATTGTAGTAAGATTTGACTTTCGAGTATAGCGGGATTGGCCATTGCTGATTGTCCAAATTTGTACGGTGGAAAATCCCGGAGGTTCCCTTCCTTTTAGGGCTTTGACAAAGACTTTTGGCTGATTATGTGGTTGTGGATTGTACTTCTGTCGTAGCTACTGGATTCATTTTCCTATCGGCTCTGCTTCTTGGTCCAATGGTAAGCAGTTTTCTTCTTCTACGTAGCTTGATTGCCATAAATTTTGTTTGGTTTGGAGATTGTGGCCTTGTGGGGCTAGTCCACGTTGATCTTCCACTTTTGTTGTAGCTTGCAGTGGTTTCGGAAAATTCTCGAAAATACTAAATAGTATTTTCTCTTTTAAGTCTATTGATACTTGGGTGATACTTCCCCGGAAGTTGCCTGGTTTGTAAGACGCGAAAGACCATCATTTAGAGTTTGGTCAAGAACCAATCTGAACGCACTTAAATATCACTCAAAAGACATAAAAAAATATGATACTTATTATAAATGAAATGTAACGAGAGTAGTTGACTCTTCAATACAGAAACATACATCAATTCTAAATATAATAAATTTGACTTTCCCTATCAATTGTCTTGAATTCTGGTTAAAGCACAAAAATTTAAACAAATCTGATTAAATAATATTCCGTATTTGAATCTTGTAAATTATGGAAGTGTTGTTGCAGCCTTGCAGGACTATCTTTATTCATGAGGTCTCCCAACGCTAGTCTTTAAATTATTTATTTTTCCAATATGTCATAGACCATCGGATACAATTGGCCGCAGAAACAATGTTACTTGAGGAATTAATTATTTAGATTCCTCCTAACTCACTGCAAGTAATGATAAATATTTAGATTAATTGGCAATGACATTTTTTAGTTTAATTAAAAAATAAATAATTAAAACACAATAATATTATATATTTATTGTATATTTTAAAAAAACTTAAATTCTAGTTTAAATCAAATATATATTAATTGACATAATAATGTTCAAATAATAAATAGTCCAAACTAAAAAATTATCAAAATAATTTGTAACATGCTCACCTCTGGAATCTAAATGAAGTGGAGGTACCATTCATCATCTTCTAAAAGGAAATACATGTTGAGAATTGGCGAAAAATCTGAACGGCCAGCGACCGCGGGGGGAGAGGGGGGGGTTTGTCTAGGGAGTTTTGGCTCTTCGGACCCAGCGATCACTAGGCACCCAGCGACCGCTGGGAGTGCTATGACAGGTTTTTCTTAATCAACTCGAAACTCGTTTTTTAACTCCTAGTTTGACCTAGATAGGTTTTCTTGTACCCCAAGTGTTGTCTACTATATAAAGACATGTTACTAGGATTGTATTAAGACTTTGGTGACCAGTATCCATTAATAAAAGTCCTCCTTTCTCACCATGGACGTAGGCATTAGGTCGAACTACGTTATATCTTGTGTCCGTGTTCTTTGTACAATTTTGTTCCTGCGTTGGTGTATAGGTGGTCTAATCGAGGTGGAGAAGAATGTTGTAGTGATGATGAATGGTGAAAGAGATACTTGGAATACCTACATGTTAGTGGGGGGGCATTGTTGTAAGTGAAGTCACATACTTATATTATGATGGAGAGGCAAGAAGCTCAAGTCATGTGAAGTTGGTTTGTGTGAGTGAGCAAAGGCTCGACATGGATGGTTTGAGTAGAGTTGAGATTCACAAAGATATGGATAGCAAACTATGGTTGCTTCGTAGAGGCATGGTTGACGGGGAGTCATAGTTGTCTCAGAGAAGCTTTGTTAGTTGGGCCCCACTATGGTTGTCTAAAGGGACGTGCACATCAAAGGTATCTCGTAAGCTTGGCATTATGCATATAAAGTTATTGGTAACATCTCGCATGGATCGGGTATCTCACTCAAGGCCGAACTTTGGAGTTCAAAGCATGTTGAGGGTTCTACAAGGTAAAACAAAAGGTTGCCCATTGTATGCTATGATAGATAATGTCAGTTTGTGGCAAGGTGGTCTAGCGGAAAAGCAGTTCAAAGCTACGGAGCATAGGACTAACCAGATAAAAGAGAGTATGTCTATTGGTCACAAGGTTGCTTCTGCAAGTGGACTCGCTATTTCAGGTTCAATAGAGATTGGAGGGAATAGGCCAAGTAAGCTCGCAAGCTCGAGTTTTGGGGCTAGCTCCAAGTGATTGAATAAAGAGATGTGGGAAAGTTGAGATTGTCTTATTGATGATGGCGATTCTCTATAGTTCGTAGAGTGAGTCAGTAGTCGAGTTGAGTTTTGCAAGTTCTCATGGTTCTTCATAGGGCGGAGTCTTCGTCAAGTTAGAGTTTGTTGAAGTTCAGGTGGAGCTTCATGGTTTCTCGTACGGGATGATTTTTTGCCAAGGTGGAGATTGTTGAGAAGTGGCAAAAAATTTGAAGGGCCAGCGACTGCTGGCATCCTAGCGACCGCTGAGGGTGCTCCGATAGGACTTTCCTAATCAGCTAGGGACTCGTTTTTTGGACTCCTAGTTTGACCTAGATAGATTTATTGTACTCAAGTATTGTTTACTATATAAAGACGTGTTACTAGGGTTGTATTAAGGCTTTGGTGACCAGTATCCATCAATAAAAGTTCTCCTTTCTCACTATGAACATAGACATTAGACCAAACCACGCTATATCTTGTGTCTGTGTTCTTTGTACGACTTTGTTTCCGCGTTGACGTGTTCCTAACAATACACCCACATGCCTATGTTTTTCTTGTTGCTGCATCCAACATGCAATGATTGGCTCAAAATTGACCAGAACCATTGTAAAACTCGTCCCAAAAGACTTTTTTCATGCGACGAAGATCGGACATTGTAAGTGCACAATATTGTTTTAGCCTCTGTCCTTCTATCCAGCTTTTAGAATCCCCGATATTGCTTAGGCTAATATCTTACGTGTGGAAAACATCTTAATTTCTTTTAGATTTTTGTTTATATTAAAATCTTTGTAGTCAATCTAAAATTTTAGACAAGGTTAATGAGTTTTTAACACACAAACAAATCTAGTGTAATTGCAATTAACAATGTGAGATTCTTAAGAACCACTTTAAAAGAGATTTATCAAGTCAAAGATTGTATGATCTTTGACCTCCCTACGTGTAGAGATAGATGAAGTCCATGTTGGACCCTGTAATCACGGAAGTAGTTCCATAATAGAGTTTGGTTAGGACTCTTCCATGTGTATTAACAGAAAACCGATTAGGAAGTGTATCTAGGGTTTTCTTGTGTAAGATGTATAAATACCTTACGATCATAATGAAAATGCTCATGCGGCACCGAATTTCTCATGGTATCAGAGCGGGTTGATCCCGAGCCCATTATGAAGCCCATGGCCCGTTGTGCTCACATGACCCCCCATTTAAAAAGCACGAGAGGCAATGAAAGCCCGTGCAAATTTCAGCCCAAGTGGGCTTCGTTTGAGGAGGCATGTTGGAGAGAATACCACATCGGAAGGAACAAGTGGGTTGGGCAAGTTTATAAGTGTAGATGATCCACCTACTCATTGCCTTAAGGTTTTGGGTTGGATATGGACATTCTAACTGATCTGATTAAGCTCCACCCGAAATAGCCAATTACCCCGCCGCGAAAATAAAACCCCTATCACCAAAGTATCATGTCAAGGACGAGTATCACCGCATCTGGAGGAGAAGACGAAGCTTCGTCACCCGTATCATCTGGAGTCGTGGACATACAGTCCCCGCTGTACATACATGCCTCGGACAATCCCGGGCACGTGTATGTGACAGATCTTCTTCACGACAGCAATTACGGAGAATGGATTGCTGACATGAAGAACGCGCTTTACGCGAAAAACAAATATGGGTTTGTCGACGGAACTGTTCAGCCCCCACCAACAACCTCTCCAGAATATTTATTGTGGATGTGCTGCGATGCCATGGTAAAGGGATGGCTCAAAAGCGCCATAGAGAAAGATATACGCGCAAGCGTAAGATATGCGCAGACAGCTGCCGAGATTTGGACCGACCTTGAGGAACGTTTTGGCAAAGGGAGTGCTCCCCGAGCTTATGAACTCCGACGATCAGTCTCGCAATTGAAGCAAGGAAAGCTAAGCGTCTCGGCCTATTATACCAAGTTGAAAGGTTTATGGGACGAGATGCAAGCGATGAATCCACTACCGAGATGCACGTGCGACAATTGCACTTGTAATGTCCAGAAACAAATGTCGACTATGCGTGAGAAAGAGTGACTATTTGATTTCTTGATGGGACTTGACGAGAGCTTCAGTGTGGTCAAAACACAAATTTTGAGTACCACACCCTCCCTCTCGTTAGGTACAGCATACCACCTAGTTGCTGAAGACGAACAACAGAGGAACCTTACCGTGTCAAGACGACCTACTGTCAAAGGGGCTGCGTTCCATGCACAAGCCGAAAGGAACGAACCTCAGCGAAAAGGAGTACAATGCGATAGACCCAGGTGCAATCACTGTGGCAAAGTCAGGCACACGGAAGATAATTGTTTTGAAATAATTGGTTACCCACCGAATTGGGAGAAGAAGGGATCACGAGATCAAAACTTGAAGCCGAATAAAGGGCAACAGTTGACTGGTTCGAGAGCAAGAGCCAGTGCGCTTGCAGTAGCGGAAGAGAGTCCTATTCCGGGTCTGACCAGAGATCAGTACACCAACCTGGTAAAGTACCTCAGCCTAGATGGTGAGACAAGTAAGCAACAAATGGGAAATTCAGACCCAGTTGTCAACATGGCAGGTACGGCATTTTGTGCTCAAACTTGGATCATTGACTCTGGTGCATCTGAGCACATTGCTTCGGATGTAAGCATTTTTGATGGACCGATTGAGAAAGCTAAAAGCTTTCTGGTTAAGATCCCAAATGGAGACAGCATCGCAGTGCACGGAGTCGGAAAAGTCAAATTATCTGAAAATTTGACACTAAAGCGAGTGCTTTACATACCCGATTTTAAGTGCAATTTGTTGTTAGTCAGTTGCATAACGCAAGAGTTGAACTGTATTCTCACATTTACGCGTGATTGTTGTCTTGTATAGGGCTTGCCCGCGAGGAACTTGATTGGTGTGAGTAGGCGCTGCGATGGCTTGTATCACTTCAACACGATACCAGATGGTGGGGTGGTAATGGCAGTTCAAGGACAAGATGACATGCGACTCTGGCACGAGCGATTGGGGCATCCGTCTAAAGGGATAATGAAGCAGATTTCGTTTCTTCAGAATAAAGTAGTTGATAAGGATTTCTATTGTGACTCTTGCTTACGAGCAAAACAGACAAGGTTACCTTTTAATAGAAATTCAATAAAGACAAGTTCATGTTTTGATATGATACATTGCGATATATGGGGACCATATCGTACAAGCTCACTAACAGGAGCCCGTTATTTTTTGACGATTGTGGATGACTATAGTAGAGGAGTGTGGGTGTATTTGCTGCAGTATAAATCAGAAGTTGGTGAAGTTCTGCGCAAATATTGCACCATGGTTGAGCGACAGTTTGGAGGCAAAATAAAGACCATCCAGAGTGACAATGGTGGTGAATTTACTTCTCGAAGCATGGCTCAGTTCTACGCGGATACTGGGATCACCCTACGGACGTCTTGCGTCAACACACTACAACAAAATGGTGTCGTTGAACGCAAGCACAGACACATCTTAGACACCGCACGTGCTTTACGCTTCCAAGCTGGTTTTCCTGTTGAGTTCTGGGGTGAATGTGTCCTCATGGCAGTCTACCTCATAAATAGACTCCCGTTTGCTGCAATTCATCACAAGATACCATACGAGATTATGTTCGGCAAGCCAGCCAATTATGAGTCTCTAAGAAGTTTTGGCTATCTTGTCTATGCTCACCAACATCCTTCCGACAAGTTTGGCGAAAGGGGGAGAAGGTGTGCATTTTTAGGCTATCCCACTGGACAGAAAGGATATCGCGTCTACGACTTATACTCGAGAGAGATATTCACAAGCCGAGATGTAATATTTGTTGAGAACATCTTTCTGTTCGTGCAAATCTTGTCAGGAAAAAGTGATGAACAAGACAAGGGCGATCAAAGACCAACTTCAGATTTTGAACCACTCGCTGAAGATGAGCCGATAAGTAAAGGTGATAAAATGTGACCTTCGGCAACAATAATCAGTGATGAGATCATGACAGAGCAACTACAAGAGTCTTTTGATGATGGTAGAGTGCAAGGTTTGGAACATGAAGTAATATGTCCAACCCCTAGCACAGATGAGATCATAGAGCCTTCGATTACTCGAGAAAATGATTGTCCGAAATGTGCCAGGAAGCTGCCCACACACTTAGAAGACTTTGAAGTGCAATTACCACCCTCCATTGCCACGCAAGAGCCAAACCAGCCATCAGGAAACTCGATGGTACATCCCCTGTCCCATTTTGTAAGTTATGATCATTTTTCTCGATCACACAAGGCTTTGCTTGCAGTAATTTCGTCCAAAGTTGAGCCTAAAAACTTTGATGAAGCCGTAAATTATGATCATTGGCACGAGGCTATGAAAAGTGAGATACGAGCACTTGAATCTAATGGGACCTGGTCACTACAAGAACTACCACGGGGGAAGCGAGCAGTAGACTCAAAATGGGTCTACAAGGTCAAGTTCAAGCCCAATGGCGAAGTAGAGCGGTACAAGGCCAGGCTGGTAGCTCGAGGTTTCAAGCAGATTGAGGGAGTGGACTATTACGAGACCTTTGCACCAGTCGCGAAGCTTGTGACACTCAGATTTTTGCTAGCAGTGGCAGTAAAGAAGGGTTGGCTGATTCACTAATTAGACGTGAACAATGCTTTTCTTCATGGTGATTTAATTGAAGAAGTGTACCTCAAGATACCTCAAGGGTTCGGGAAGCCAGGGGACAAGAGAGTGTGCAGACTACACAAATCCCTATATGGTTTACGACAGGCTTCAAGAAGTTGGTACACGAAATTCACGGATGCTTTGCTCAAGAAAGGTTTTCGCCAGTCACATGCAGATCACTCACTATTCACATACAGGAAAGGTCAAGTGACTGTGGTGGCACTAATATATGTTGATGATGTCGTATTAGCTGGGACTAGTGAATCAAAGATTGCTGAGGTTAAGAAGTACTTGGACAATGAATTTGGAATCAAGGACTTAGGACCTCTCTAATATTTTTTGGGCATAGAGGCGGCAAGGACGACGGACGGGTTAGTACTCAGCCAGCGAAAGTACACGTTGGACATCTTGGAAGATTGTGGTAAGCAGGGAAGTAAACCAGCTAGCTTTCCCATGGAACAGAATCACCACCTTGCAGCTGACAAAGGCAAGGAACTTGTGGATCGAGCTAGGTACAGAAGACTCATTGGCCGACTAATGTATTTGGTTATCACTCAACCAGACATTTCTTATGCAGTCGGTTTATTGAGTCAGTTTGTGAGTTCACCACACGAAGAGCATATAGCTGCAGCGGAGCGAGTCGTAGGATATCTCAAGGGTACGGCTGGCCAGTGTTACGACCCTCGCTAAATTTGTATTGGTCGTGACCATTTGGTCC
>SOPF01025936.1:50759-98704 GCA_012979155.1 Hypericum perforatum
AGCGTGGCCCAGCGCCATGTCGGCGGCCCGGATTTGGGTCGTGACAGCCAGGGGATCCTCTTACGGCATGATGGTGGTGATGCCGTGGTAGCATATTGTGATGCAGATTACGGAGGTTGTCCGACAACAAGGAGATCGCGAACTGGGTACTACATATCACTAGGTGGGTCACCGGTATCGTGGCGCAGCAAGAAGCAGTCCGTAGTAGCTTGCTCATCGGCGGAGGCAGAGTATAGAGCCATGGCAAGCACTATACGAGAGATCATATGGATTCGTCGATTGTCACGTGATTTAGGAGTTCTGCAGGCAAAGGGGACGACATTATACTGTGATAATCAGGCCGCCTTACATATTGCAATGAATCCGGTCTTCCACGAGCGAAGAAAACACGTGGAGATTGATTGTCATTACGTTCGTGAGCGAGTTCAGACGGGTGAGATAGTGCCACGAAAGATTCCTACAAGTGCGCAGCTAGCTGACATATTTACGAAAGCACTTGGACGTGAATGTTTCAAGGAGCTATTGGGCAAGCTAGGTGTTATCGACCTACACATGCCAGCTTGAGGGGGAGTGTAGAGATAGATGAAGTCCATGTTGGACCCTGTAATCACAGAAGTAGTTCCATAATAGAGTTTGGTTAGGACTCTTCCATGTGTATTAACAGAAAACCGATTAGGAAGTGTATCTAGGGTTTTCTTGTGTAAGATGTATAAATACCTTACGATCATAATGAAAACGCTCATGCGGCACCGAATTTCTCACTACGGGCGACAAATGAAAATTGTGTGAGCATAATAATAGTCAAATGATCAATCCAATCTCTAAATTTAATTCAAATATCAAAATATTAAGACAAATAAATTGTCAATTTTTAATATTCATAAACAAGTCCACTTTATTTGCAATTAATGTTGATTGATGGAGATCTCAAATTCTTCTTTTACCGTAAATATTATAAAAAAGAAAAAATTAGGCTAAAGTCCATTTAGTTTGGATATTAAATTTGTTCAGTCCTTACTGTAAAAAAACTACTTTGTCAACCCTAATTATGAAAATCCAACACTTACCAAGACCATTGGCCAACCATAGAAAACTTTGATGATACAAATGTGTCGACAGAGCTATTATGTTGTCTGACTCACTCGAAGTCGTAAGATCACAAGGTAAAGGGCTATGGTTTAATTGTGACGAGAAGTTTGTGAAGGGACATCGGTGCAAGCGCCTCTTCCTCATTATTGTTAGTGTGACTGGTGACTACCAAGACAAGGATATGGCAACGAATGAAACCCGCGAGTTGGGTTAGCTCGCACATCGGACTCCTAATTAGACTAATTAGGAGTCTTTTATTATTTCTTGTTGAGTCTTTTATTATTTCTTTTTTTTGTTATTTGATTTCTTATTTAATAGTCGAGTCCTATTAGGTATGTTCCTATTCGGGTTATAATCTTTTGGCTTTATAATGCCTACAATGCTTAAGGTTTATTCAGCCAAGAATTAATAAAGAATTAATTTAGTTTTATCATTCTTTTATCACAACTGCGCGAGGAAGAAAGGGCAAGAAACCCTCGAATCCCACCGTGCACCGCTACGATCTTCGTAGTAATCCGGTTCATACCAGCTTGTCTACTAATTACCATGTTCCATTAATTCTTTGTTAATTTATTGTTCTTGCAGCGTCTTGTTATGATAGTAATCTTATCAGCTGAACTCAGGTCGTCTTTTGATTGACATGAGAATTTGAACTCTACTCATGAATAACTGCAATGGCATTAAATTTTGTAATTTTATAGACAAGTAATATTGGAACGTACTTAAAACTATCTAATGTGATTCTCTTGATAATATGCCGATCGCTACTGCATTGAAGTTGAAAGAGATTTTACACGCTCTCTTTTTCAACCAACATCTATTCCTTCTATGCGATTCTCTTGATAATATGTAATTATGTCAGCTGTTCATCGAGAAGTTCCACTCCTAACCCTGATCACATATTATTAGATCTTTAAGCTTGAAGGTTGATTTCAGCTAGCTACTATATTCAGGAACATAGGAATGTCCCTTCAAATCGAATCCCATGGAGGCTAACGAGAAAGGCCGCGTGTTACACAAATAGCTTGCGTAGAAAAGTTAGTCCGAGACACTCTCTTCGTGTTTTTTACTTGGCAGAAATTTGTATCTGCCACTTCCGAAGTCTTCTTTTTTTTCCTTCCAAGATGCCTCAAGCAAGGAAAATTGTAAAGATACAAGCCTTTTGCGACAACTTGTGCATTAATTTACAGCGTTTGTCGAGTTCTTTTGACCGTCAATGGTACCCAGTTGAGGCAATTTTCTGGTCTTATAAAAATACAAGTCGGATTCATTACTTGCTGATTAGAGGAGGGCCAGAGGGCATGGAATAGTACATAATGAGTGCAGAGAACGTGAGGTCTCTGGATATTAATGTTTGACTGACATAGTTTAAGATGCAGGAGAAGAGTGGAGACCATAGGATTCCATGAGAATAAACTAATGAGATTTTCAGTATTTTATCAAGACATTTATAATTATATTTCGCACCGGGGAGGGAAAAAGCCAAGCCATGTACACAAGCCAAGAAGCCGTAGTGCATACAGACACAGTGAGAGATTTGGTGTTGGCTCAAGCGTAGTCACCAGATTTAGTACGTGTCCTTGTTTTGCCGGCGCACCAAAAAGAAATGGAAATAGATTACTGAATTTGCTTATTTATAATCTGAAAATATACTGAGTTAAAATTTTTTTAGATTCGTATTCTTGTAAAAATTTTCTCTGTGGATCCTAAAAAATCCGGATGGGTTAGATTGGTTATCCTATGAAGGACCAAGGTAAAATGAATTCAGAGAAAACTTTGCTAGAAAAGAAAATATTTGGCAGAAAAAATATATTTTAAAAAATGAATAGAATGAAAAACTAATATTATATCTAAATACTCATTTATACGACAAATTTAAATTTGAACCATACCCTCACACCATCAGTCTTTCGGAAAGTTGTATGATGGTATCATTAAAAAAACCTATCAATTCAACAAAGAAATCTTTCACAATGAATCTAAGAAACCCAACAGAAAGTATAAGAATCGGCAGATGAAAAAACCTATCCAGAAAAAAGAAGATGTAAAAGAACCCAAAGAATTGGGAAACATTCCTTATATGGTCCTCCTCTAAACACACCTAGCTTTTGTATTTCAGCTCCAAAGTTTTCAATTTTTACCTTTTTATTTCCTTTCACATTTACTGCTTTATATGGTCTCCCATTACTTTAATTCTATCTATTGAAGTGTGCCTTGGTCTTGATCTGGGTTATCAAAGACAAGCCTTCTCCTCTTAAATGTAGTTGAAGAAGTACCCAAAGAATGATCTGAAATATTCACTGGCCTTAGCGTATTAGGCCAAATTTGTGGAGTGTTTACTCTGTTTGGTTCCCGGAGATCCTCCATTCCCAGCCTCCGCATCAACTCATAGCATTGAAATACATCTTCCTACGAAAGAATCGGAAAGTTAACCATGGCTCAAATTCAAGACATCTTAATGAAAGAGGAATGATAAAAGATGACTCACAATGTCGGGGAAATAGGGACAAACAATGGGTTTCATCCTACTCTCCAGTGCATCTCTACTTAAGCTCTGATCCGTTGCTACCATTGTGGCAGCTGCAGCGATCGCAGACGGCCGATGAACCATCAAATTCACCTCTACATCGATACGAAATGAGCACCACCGTAGCGCCATAATCAAACGAAACAAAGGAGCTAACTTTCACGTTTACCTTGCATCAGAGAAAAAATGAACCCGTATATCCGGAGGAGAGTGCCATCGGGTGGAGGGTTATTGAAGAGCTTGATGATGAAGTAAGGGAGAAAGGCGAACGGGGAGACAGAGAACAAGTTCCAGCCCAATGCGGCCAAGACTTGAAGCTCCATTGCCTTGATATAACTAGGCTCCAAATGGTATCCCTCCCATTGGTAATCTCGCAGTGGTGGCAACTTGATCTCCTCCATCTTCACACTCAATGAGACACACGCTACTGCAAGTATTTTGAAAGCCAACGATGCACCATCATTCTGAAAAACAGACACATAGGCCCCACAGATATTAAAAGAACGTTAACAAGAGTTTATTCGGTAGAAAATCGAGGAGCAAGTGACGTTGTAACCACTATTCATATGAAGAAAACTGGGTGGTCAAAGTATATGTCGGGGTAAGCTAATTCTTTCAGATCATCGAAGTACACATCCAAACATGACGTGATCGAAAAAACATGTTGAAAAGACAAAAGACATGGCATATTTGGACAATGCAATTAAGGTAAGGGTTGTTTCCTAACCCTTTCATATCATCGAAGTATGCATAAAAAGTGGCGAGAAAGAAACATCTATCGAAACACATTCAGAGTCAAAAGACATGGCATATTTGCACAATGCATACAGAAGAGGGTTGTTTTCTACGTCGAGATAAGTTAACCCATATCTTTCAGATCATTAAGATTTACATAAGAAAATGACGCGAAAGAAACATTCGATAAAAAAAAAGACAGGCATATTTGGACAAAACATTAAGGAGAGGGTTCTTTCCTACATCAAAGTAAGTTAACCCCGTAGAATCATGGAGGTATACATCAAAAAATGGAGCGAATCGACCATTTGATGAAATAACTTCAAAAAACAAAAACATTGCGTATTTGAACAATGCATTTAAAAAAGGAAAGGGTCATTTCGCCTGTCAAAATAAGCTAACCATTTCAAATCGTCGAAGTATGCATCAAAACATGTGTGAACGGAAAATGTTCTAAAGACATAGCATATTTGCATAGTGCTTTAAGAAAAGGGTTGTTTCCTTAGCAAAAAAAAATTAACCCTTTCAGATTATTGACATATGTATCAAAAAATGGCGCGAAAGGAACGTTCAAAAGACAGAAGACATGACGTATTTGGACAATGCGTTACGGAGATGATTATTTCCTATGTCGAGGTAAGTTAACCCTTTCAAATCATCGAAATATGCGTCAAAAAAATGGTGCGAACCAAAAATCTGACGAAACAAGTTCAAAAGAAAAGGACATGGCATATTTGGACAATGCATTAAGAAGAGGATTGTTTCATACGTCGAGAATGGCCCGTCGGGAAAGGAACCGATCAAAGCACGTGACGGCGAGGTATGCAGTTTGGAAGCGGAAGCCAAACGTCCCTCTGGCCTGCGTTTTATTAATAAATTAATTAATTGCGAATTGACCAAGTGGTGGTTGCTTAAATATGAAGCTTCATTTATTGATGGATAATTGATTAAAAGACGACGAAACCTTGATGATCCATGAGATAGCTTGAGGGCGATGAAGTTTGACCAAGTTTTCGTTGACCAGAAACCTCTGGTGGGTCCCGAAGCCAAGGGGCGTCTCTCTTTGGACCATCAACGCCACGTACTCTTTGTCTTTAATAGGATCACAACAAGCACAACTCGTCCTTATTCTTGTGAAGTTGGCGATCTCATTTATTAACGCGTCGGAGTTTCCACGAGTATCCTCCTCGTCGAGACTCTCCCGGCAGAGAAGCTCCTCGTCGCCGGCGACGTCGTCCATGTTGCTCAAGGGAGTGAAAGAGAAAAGGCCATAAGTTGGTGGTGAAGTAAAAGAGGAGAAGGGCCGAGTCCAACGAAATGTTGTATTAATATGGGAAGAGAGTTGTGGAGATTGACTTATGTTTAAGGAGTCTTGAGAAGTGGGGAGCCGATTGCTATGATTCAGCCAAGAAATGGGCTAATGTTGTAACGGTTGTAGATTGATGAATACTACCATATTCTAATAAGTTCTAGTCGGATAGAATTTTAAAAAAATTCTCAAATATTCAACATTGTTAATATTGAGTTCTGATTAATTTAGAATAGATTTTTTTATCTATATGTTTGATGGTGAATTTATTTTTTTATACCACTTGAAACACAAACGGTAATTAGACTGACCATATGACCATATGAATATGATACTTAAAATTTTTTTGGTAGAAAAATATGATAC
Organism: Hypericum perforatum; assembly: GCA_012979155.1. NCBI lineage: Eukaryota > Viridiplantae > Streptophyta > Magnoliopsida > Malpighiales > Hypericaceae > Hypericum > Hypericum perforatum. The sequence continues at coordinate 56,786 of SOPF01025936.1, forward strand.
TTAAATTGTGATAAATATTTTGCAACTAATATTTAACATTGAGAGGTGATAAATGCTCAGGACTAGGATTGATTGATACCCCGGATTTATTCAAAAAAAGTTCGGTCGCTGGATTACAGGGAAAATAAATTGTCATTATCTTCCCATGAACAAAAATAAGTTGTTAGAGCAATTTTTGTGGACGTAATAGTTAATTGATATTTTAAATCAACCAAAAATTCATAAAATCTAGGATAATGAAAATGGACTTAAAACTCAGTCAAATAGCTTAGTTAAAAGTTAAAAACTAGATTTGAACTAAGATGAGTCAATGAGATTTTGATAAAAATCATAAAATTTATGACAATAAAACCACAGCATCAGCCAAGATTTTAAGACACAGCAGGTAGTAATTGGTTCGATTGAACGAATCAGATCTATATAGGCACATTTCAGTTCTGCTATCTTATGTTTAAGAATATATAACTTATAATGATTCACAACATGAACACACAGCTATAGCCTAACCGATTTGTGAGCTAAATAATATTCATTTCACTTATTTTTATGCAAACAGAGGTTAAAATTCTACCTTTTTTTGGTAGGTAATCATGTTTAAAAATTCTACCTTTCGCTTTCCAAAGCGATTATTAATAGAGCATCTTAAAAGTACAAACTACTCTTTTGAACTTTTATCCGAGTTAAATTTATATCAATTAATTCATTGAGTAACTGAATTGACTGAAGAAAGTGATGTACTATTACAAAATAATATTTCGCACACTGAAATCTTATTTGATCCTTGGTCTAATTACTCGCCATTGGATTTAGTGTCACACCTACGACACGCATGCAGTTTCTATGAAACATATACTCCTTGGTGATGTGTAATTCCGTTTGTGTGTTTTTTTTTCTTCTGGATTCATTTGAAAAGCATTCTACAACCCCTATAATCGTCACTTACAATGCATTCTATATAGGTGATAATAGAAATCTTGTTGATGAGTTCGACTGATATTGTTCGGGGAGACGTACATAACAATGCGTGCTATAACCGGTAGTATTCTATTTTTTTTTTGATCCTATTCTAAATCCTATTCTATTACATCAGAAATGCTCATGCCAGGAGTCGAACCCTGAACTTTACCCCACATGAGTGGGAACAATGCCACTGGACCAAATGGTCACTCGGCATAGTAGTATTCTATTCTTCATTCGCAGTACAGCAACAGAAAATTATTATATTACTTCTTGAAGACTGAAGTTTGACCGGGAGAGGCGATTGCCTGCGGCTGAGCTCAGGAATTTGTTACGTTTAAGGCGGATTTGGGCTTTTGGGTCGTGGAGACCGCCGAGTGACGGGGGAAGTCGTGGGCCCATTACGTGGCAAGAACCGTGGCTAAAAGGGACTCCCTCTTCTTCTTTTTCTTCCTCAAAATATTCTATATTTTATTTAAAAAATTCTTCTATTCAGAGTTACATTATCGCGTTCTAATTAAGCGAATAAACTTCTAATTGTGCCTTTTATATTTGTTAAAACTAAATCTAAATTTTGTTGAGTGAATGTGTCGGAAAAAGCGAAATAATTTAGAGACAGCCTAAAATGGTAGGATCAATGTCGGTCTAACTATAAATCACAGAAAAGTTAAGCTAAGACGACAAACTACGCTACAGATTAAACTAAGGAGATAAAGTAAAGTAGTTATTTGATAAAAGTTGTTGGTGATAATTTTCTGGTTTGTCCGAGCCTTCTTTATATAAATGCCTTGACCCAACTTTCTAATCTCAGAAGAAGAAACATTTATTCACAAAGATCTTGACACGAATCACTGACCGAGATCGAATCTCACAAAATTCAGTCTAATTGATGAACATATATTACGTAAGTTAGTTTTAGCTCTATTTCTTCCAAGTTAAAAAGATACACCGCGTAGGTATATACATCTCGTGGGAGAGTCCCAACTCGGCTATTTCCAAATCAAAAAGACACATGGTTTGATATATAGGAAACTTTTAGACCGATATTCAAAGATAAGGAAATATGGTCCTAAATAAAAGGATCTAAGCCATGCAGCAATGTAACCCAACTCAGACAAAAAAAGTTATAGACCGACATCAAAAGATAAAATAACTTAATCCTAAATAGGAATCATCAGGTTGTTTTAGTCAAGATATCGTGCACTAGAGGCTTGCCTTTTACTTTGCTTATAAATCAAACATGCCTTTACTTAGACAAAGTTCAAAATGAGCTTCCACTTTGACATGACTTAAAATGAGCTCTCACTTTGACATGACTCAAAAATGAGCTTCCACTTTGACATGACTTAAAATGAGCTCTCACTTTGACATGACTCAAAAATGAGCTTCCACTTTGATAAGACCCCCAATGGATAAATGGACTCTGACTTTGATAAAACCTGAAATGAACACCCAACTCTTATTTTGACCATGTCTGAAGCATGCTCACCTAGCTCAAAATAGAAAGCTAGCTTATGCCTAATCACAAAATTACTTTAAGCTAATCAACTCCTAAAACATAATTTTTTTGAATATAAATCTTGAACTTAAATACTTTGATACGATTAGGAAAGAAGTATTACCATGATCTTTTATCTCTAGTTTGGCACCCTTTAGGTGTCTGAGAACATAATAAAGATGAGTATCTCAAAGAGGTCTAGATTGTCATCTTGAGAATATACCCAATTGACTTATAGGGTGATAAGATGTAGACCTTTAACCATCTTATCACCTTGCATATTACTTCACTTCTCATTAGTAAAGGAAATAACTTTCTCATATAGTATGGAACTAACTAATTATTAGGATGATAGGCTATCCTACCTAATCAAACTAGATAATCAAGTAAACCAATAATATAAGATTAAATTACATCTAGCCCCCTGTAGTTTGGTATATTTAACGCTCACACCCCTTTTTGGCAAACCAATTAAAAAACCCTACTGTTTGAACAAATTGTACAATTTTCCCCCTCATGCCGGAATTGGCATTTTTTCGGCGAGAAGGCACGAAAAAAGACTAAAATGCCATTATATTAAAAAATAAAAAAATTCATCTTCCTCCTTCGTCTTTCTCCTCCCTCTTCCCACCTCCCTCTTCCTCTTTTTCCTTCCTCTCCCTCCTCCCTCCTCTCTTCTCCTCCTCAATCAAAATGCCAAGACTTCCCGACATCCGTGACCTTAATCAACCCCCAAATCAAATATGAAGTTCAATCTTGTTTCTAACTGTCAAATATCTTCCAAATTGGTTGCAGTACATGCACACCATTTCAATTGCAGAAAAGAAAATGGCTAGTCCTTGGAAATCATCAAACTTTAAATACTAGTCCCACAGAAATCATCAAACTTTAAGCAATGGAAGGAGAAAGACCCCGACTTTCACTCACACACACATACTACCTTCATAACCAGAAATTAGAACACATGCTTCGGGTCCTAGTGAAATCTGGAAACTTTATACCTCTGATGAGCCTACCAAGCAATAAGACTCACATCAAGTGCAAGTGCCAATTAGACCAATGACGCATACAAGACAAAGGAGGCTTCAAGCTGAACTTCAAGGATTAATTCAGGAAGCCCAAGCAAGTGTGTACAAGTCCAAGGACGTGCATGTGGCCCATGCAAAGCCCATACATGTGATAGGAGCTATCTTGGAAGACACGCATGCTTTTACAACTTAGGAAGCAAGGGAGATGCCTATTCTGATCACGCACAATCTGTTTAGGATGTGATCTTCTAGCAAGCTTCTAATATCTTTAGTTATTTTATTTAGTTCTTATTTAGTTGAATAAGAGGCCAAAATTTCTATTCTTTGGGAAGCATAATTCGGCCAGAATAAAGAAGCCAACTCGGCTTGTTTAGTTTAGCTTGTTTAGGCGAGCTATATAGCTTATTTAAGAGCTTATTATTTAGGGAGTTTTTGTGAACATCCAGCCTATAAATAAAGGCTTAGACGTGTGTTTTAAGACACCAATATTCAGAATACTATTTGAGTCTTTTGACTAGTGAGTTTGATAACTCTTCTCGTTCTTGCCTAAGCTTGTGTGTCGTTTAGCTTGAACTTTATTTTCACTTATCAAACAAGACTTCCATCCTTGTTTGTGGCATGATTCGACCTTGACTTGAGGTTCTCAGATTATTCATGGCTCGGGTTGAGGCTCTATTACCAAGGTTCTTGCTGGTTCAGTTTGTAGGTTAAAAGTCTACTCCATTCTAGGCAATAATAGATCCATAAACTTGTGTTTCTCCTGCCAAGATCACATCACACACTACCTTCATAACCAAAAATTAGAACACAGGCTTTGGATCTTGGTGAAATCTAGAAATTTTATACCTCCGATGAAGTTCTTCGTGAAATCTGGAAATCAGCTATAACCCAAAACAAACCTAGCCCCCTTCTCCAAAACCATCCTATCGAGAACCTTATCTACAAAACCTAGATCTGACCCACTACCATTTCTAGGCACTGAATCATACCCACTAAGAATCACGGCAGTCCTAGCCTTGGAAGTCTCAAGAGACCACCCCAACCATCTCAACCAAGTCGACACCATCTCCGCAACCGTCACCATTGCTGGATGTTCCAAGAAAGAGGAGAAATCGGAAACCCTAGGAATTTGGGGGATCGCTGGATGTTCTTAATATAGAAACTGAAGGGTGGGGTATTATGATTTTGAGGGTCCAAAGTTAACAGATTTTTAGTTAAAGATTATTTAATGGAGTGGTTTATGAAATTGTAAATAACAGATTTTTAGTTGGAGATTATTTAATGGAGTGGTTTATGAAAACTTTGAAGAGGATGAGGAAGGAAGCAAGAGGAAGAAGGAAGAAGAAGAATGTTTTTGGCTTTGTTTTTTGTTTTTAATACAAGGGCATTTTAGTCTTTTTCTATGTCTTCTCGTCGGAAAAACACTGATTCTGGCATGAGGGGGGAAATTGTACAATTTGTTCAAACAGAGGGGTTTTTTAATCGGTTTGCAAAAAACGAGGGTATGAACATTAAATATGCCAAACTATAGGGGGGCAGATGTAATTTACCCATAATATAAAGTGGCTCAAGACCATCCTTTTTAATATCATAGTCCTAATATTAAAGATCATCTTTGTTGTCATGACTATATCAATCAATACAATCTTTTTCTTCTTAGAATACTCTTGAGTTAGCTCAATTCTTGGCTTCCTTGGCACGACCTTCGATCAAAGTTAATTGACATTTAACTTATGGGGAGCTAGGATAGTTTTTTCCCTTAAACTTTTCCCTTTACTCTGCGAATTACTTTTTAAGGTCCTAGATAACTTGTTTACATTTTTGGACCTTCCTCTTAAAATGACATCTTTGACTCCAACTCAAGATATCTCTTGTTTATAGTTTAGGTGTGACCTCCTTTTTTTAACATAGTTGAAAATATATTCATACGAGTTGGACCTATCTTGAAGGCCTACATTGTTATAAGAAGGATGGAACCTCCATATTCCATTGGCTTCTTTTAATCAATAGAGCTTTTGAGTCCTTGGAATACCATTATTAATTGGTACTCATTCTTATTTCCTGAGTCTTACTATAAAAATCTTAAGATTAGTCTTTCTTTGTTTAGGGCCTTCTTTCTATTGACTTAGTTAAAGCTAACCATGACAATCAAAATAATAGGTTAGAATTTGATTGATGGTTGTCCCCTGTGGTATTGGCATGAAGATAATCCATTAGAATGAAGGTGTTAAGGTCATAAAGTAGAAAGACTTGGGTTCAATTCTCCTTGCTTTAACATCATAAATTCAAGAGTTGGTTTAGAAGTAGAAAAGAGAGGAGCTAGCTCATTTTCTTCCAACATTACCTACTGATGAGACATAACCAAAATATGATCAATATCATGAGTCAGTAACACATCATTAGCCATCACTATATTATCATGTCCAAATGATCTTTCTTAGATTCTCTATCTTATAAGAGACTCTTACAATGTTAGGTAGTTAGAAGTCAACCGAGTGATGGATATTCTCTTTATGTAGAGTAAGATTCTTTATAAAAAAATGTCTTTTCAAAGGAGTGTTAGTTGGTCTTAACCTAAATAGGAAAGGTCAATTTTGGGTTAGGATCAGTTGGTTTAAGCTTAATTTTGCTTAGATAGGCTAGTCTCAACCCTAGATGAGTATGATTGGTCTTTGTTGAGAGCTAGTTTATATAAATCTGATTATACTTAGACACTGTCAGCCTCTATCCTTGCATTCTCATTAATACTGAGTAGTTCATTATTTATGTCCCCATAACTATATAAGGAGTTATTTAGAATGAGGGGTACCTATGAGTTTTAGGTAGAAGACCAAAACCAAACACCTTTACGATTGCCTAAAATTTTGACTAATCTATAGTTGTCTCATGTATATTTAGATAGGTACAACTTCATTTACATGCCTCATTATTTTGTCAAAATATATTTAGTTTTCTTCTTTAAAATCGTCAAGATACTTTAGAGTCTCTCTAATCATTTAGTCCATCAACTTCTCTAGCTAAGCAATCATAACTCTGAATATTAATTTTTCGTTGATCTGATTAGCTGATTTGTTATGGGAGCCATGTTATGGTGCTCCTCCTATGACTTGATTGATTATGAGGAAAGATTGGCTTTTTAGAAAGAGCTGTATTTTCAGTACTCTTTCTATTTGTCTAATTAGATAGTTTGACTAGATATTAGGAAGGACCAGCTTCTTAGAGAGAATCGTATCATTAGTTTTCTTCCTATTACCCTACTGGATATTAAAGAGAATCATCTCATTTAAGAAAATTGTGTTAGTTGAATGCTTCCAACAAATAGTTGGGAAGAGGACAGTGTCGCCTCTTTGAAGTTAACATAGGTAGTAATATTCTTGTTCATATTGATTCAGGTTAGACCACCTTCTCATATGCCTTTTCTAGTCCCATGAAGCATGGTAAAAATATGTCATAGGGAAAAAACAAAGTAATCTAAAGATAGTCTAGAATGGCTAATATGTCGGTCTAAATATTAGCTATGGCTAAGCTATGTTAAGACTATGAGTCATGTAGTAGGCTAAGATAAGGAGACCGATAAGGTAGAGTAATTATTATTTAGTGTGTTGGTATTGATATTCTCCTTTGTCTAAACTTTCTTTATATAAATGCCTTGACGAAACTTCCTAGTTTTAGAATAGGAAATTCTCAGCCCCCTTCAATGCACGAAGATTATGGAATGAATCTCATATCAAGATCGAATTTCCCAAAATCGAACATAATTGATAACCATACGTCGCGTCGGTTAGTTCCAACCTAGCTCCTTCAGATTTAGAAAGATACATTGCGTAGGCATATACACAAAGTAGGAGAGTCCTAACTCAAATATTTCCAATTTAAAAAGGATTCACTATGTAGGCATATAGACCATGTTGGAAAGTCTCAATCTGACTATTTCCAAGTACAAAAGTACATTGGCTTGATATAGAAAATTTTTATACCTATATCCAAATATAAGAAAACCTCGTCCTAAACAAAGAAATTGAAGCTGTGTGAGCCATGTAACCAAATTCACAAGAAACAAATTTTAAACTAGCATCAAAAGACAAGAAAACGCGACCTAAACAAGAATCACCAAGTCATGTTAGCCAAAATATCGTATTCCATAGGTTTAATTTCTATTTTGCTTCCAAATCGAATGAGCCCTTAATGAGACAAATGTGCTCCTACTTTGAAAAGACCCAAAACGAACTCCCACTTTGTCAAGATTCAAAATGGGCAAATGGACTTTGACTTTGATAAAACTTAAAATGAATATCCGACTCTAATTTTTGACCAAATTTGAAGCATGCTCTCTTACTCAATGCATAAAGCAAGTTTTGGCCCAAAATAGGCCACTCGAATAGCCTCTCAAAGTGCCACCAATCACGAATGATATTTGAAGCCGATTAACCCCTAGACATAAATTATTTTTGAACCTCAGTAGAGTGAATTTTTTTATTTACAACAAGTTCTAGTATTTTATGCATATTTAAGAAGCAAAAAGTTACTAACAATTTATTTATATCAATTGATGATAATGTTATTCTAACTTAATACAATTTTGATTCTAGTTCTTGAGAACTCAAATTACACTATGGTACTTGTCACAAAAATATAATGGCCTAATATTTGGATTATAAAAAAAGGCAGAAAAGTTATTGTGCGTGATTGGTCCCGGAAAGAGAGATCTGAACGTGGCCACATCGCAGACTTTAATCTGATTTTTTTATTTTCCAGTACTAATTTAAAGTGGGTCAGAACCACAGATAACTTAATTAATGGTTAATATACAATTAAAATACGTGACAATGTGTTGTTTCTAGATTCTTTAAATCCTATGATTTTACGATTCGACATAATTCAACTGATGTAAATTTTATGTAAGATTTTAAGGTTATTAGGATTAGTGGAATTACCATGTAACTCTAATCATAATTCTAACTTTTATAATATATATATAGATATATATATATATATATAAGATATATTTGGTGGAATCTTACAATATGTATTATGATTTTTTTCGATTTACGAATATTTTGTACTCAAACAATATAAACCGTATATTTTAGGAAAATGATACTCGGCTATACATTAGTAACTAGAGCGGACACATGGAAGTTATTTAGAAACTAACTCACATGCCCGTTTCTTTCACAACTTAAAAATGCCATGTTTATTACTGTTGTTAAGGTAAATTTATAAACCCCGACGATATCAAGAACAACCCTCTAAGTACCATGTATTTACAAACCGAAATTTAAATTTATATTAGAAGCTTTTATGTTTAAAATTTACTTATTGACTCTGGAAAACATATATCTCATAAAAGAGAGAATGATGGGGCCAATGGATATTCCCAATGTTTTGACCACCTTGACTTTGAATTGAAAGCTGAAACTTCACGTCTACAATTGCTCCTACTCCACGAGACCCACAACCTGGAAACAGTGCTCACATCACATGCCTCCGTCTGTTGCATCTGACATTCAATTTTGATTTGTATAACATAATATTGTTCTTTCATTTTATAGATGAATAAGTAACGTTTTTTTATATAAAATATTCAATGAACAATGTAGGAAGTATTCCAATTTTGCGGACTTGAAATTGAAATCTCAACATTCTCATTACTTATTTTTTTTCTAAAGTTTTCTCATCAATTATTAAATTACTACTTTTACCCTTTGAGGTTTTTTTATGGGATAATTGCCCTCGCCCTCCTGGGGTTTGCGGAAATTAGTGATTCAGCCTCTCTATTTTTTTTTATTATTATTTAGCCCCTCTAGTTTGTGAAAAGGGTATTATTTAGCCCCTATCACCGGAATCCGACCATTTCTCCGGCGAAAATGGACATGAGATGATGAAAATACCCTTTTCCTTTAAAAAAGTAAAACAATGAATTGAAATACAATCGTAACTCGTATTGAGCTGAAATTTTTCATGAAACATCCTAAAAATATACATTATTCACGTAAAATATTTCAGAAATTTTGGAGCCACAGAAATATTTTTTTTTATTTTCCAACGTGCCAAAATTTTGTAAAATCATATAAACTAGAAAATTTGTCTAATTGGGTTGAAACTTGTCCCATGTGTTCTTAAGCATATTTAGTAAATTTAGGACCAAAAACTTGTTCTATGTGTCCTTAAGCATCTTTACTAAAGACTCCATCTTTAGTAAAAAAATAAATTAAAACTCTATATTTTTGGTATCCCCAGACTTTTTCAAAATTAGCTCGTGAGAATCCAGACTTTTTGATTCCTAAATTCATTAAAGATGCTTAAGAACACATGGGACAAGTTTCAGCCCAATTAGATAAATTTTCTATTTTATATGATTTTACAAAATTTTGGCACGTTGGAAAATAAAAAAAATATTTCTATGGCTCCAAAATTTCTGAAATATTTTACGTGAATAATGTATATTTTTAGGATGTTTCATGAACAATTTCAGCTCAATACGAGTTACGATTGTATTTCAATTTATTTTTTTACTTTTTTAAAGGAAAAGGGTATTTTCGTCATCTCAGGTCCATTTTTGCCGGAGAAATGGCCGGATTCCGGTGATAGGGGCTAAATAATACCCTTTTCACAAACTAGAGGGGCTAAATAATAAAAAAAAAATAGAGGAGCTGAATCACTAATTTCCGCAAACCCGAGGGGGGCGAGGGCAATTATCCCTTTTTTTATTAGTACCCTATGAGTTGTTAAAAATTACAATCCGCATATGTTTGTTTCATCTTGAACAGCCCATTAAAATTATTTTAATTGTTTTAGGTAAAAAAAGAAAACATTTAATGGACTATTCAAGGTGGAACAAATACAATTTTTCGAACAAATTTTAATTAATGATACCATCATATTTGATGTATTAAAAATGGAGGGCAATTAAGCATACAATCAAATATTATAGTGAATAAGTAAGATTCATTAGCAAAGGTTGGACACGAAATTACTCTTACGTAGCAAAAACAACAATTACTTTTAGGAAAAAGTACACTTAAGTACTCTATGGTTTGACAGTTTTGAAGAAAAGAGCGCGTGTTGTCATTTTTGAAATTTATTCCTTATAGTTTACTTTCTCAAACATTTCAAGTCATGCATAGTGTAGGTAGGTGTTCGACCTCATGTCGTCCATGTGGACATCACGTTTGCCAAAATGACAAATGTGGATATTTTATTTTGTTTAAGTCCAATGATGTGATATATGTCAAATATTTAATTCATTCAAATTTGGTTGGAAAACTATAATTTTTTATTCGAGAGTTTGATTGACTTGATTCAAATTATTTTACGAATGTGAGATATAAATCTATAACCTTTTAGTTTATGACTTTTTCAAAATCGAGATATAAGATTGTCAAAAATACTTTCGAAATTAATAGTAAGTCGAGATACAAACATATTAGAATTGAATATATTTTTGACAGTCTTATATCTTAACTTTGAAAAAGTCCTAAAGTTAAAAGATGTAGATATATGTCTCTCATTTATAAAATAACCTGAATCAAGTCGATCAAACTCTCCAATAAAAAGTTATGATTTTCTAACCAAATTTGGGACTGAATTAGATATTTTTCTTATGTCACGCGTTCATGACTTAAATAAAATGGAATGTAGATGTCAGAGGTAGCATCCACGTACGGGAACATGTGGCCAGTCACCTACCTAAAACTTGAAATGTTTGAGAAAGTAAACCATAGTTACTACATTTGAAAAAAAAACTACACTGTTTTTTTTGGAATGGTTCAGACCACTTAAGTGTATTTCTTCCCTTATTTCCATGAGGATGGTTATGGCTGTAACAAAAATATGAACGTATAAAAGAGTTGTAAATCGATGGAGATAACACGAGCATAATACCCTTATGGATTGATTACTTATGTCATGATTATAGTTTATATGAATCTCCAACTAATACCTAGAGTTTTCTAATGTATCTACTTAATACTTTTACTCATTAAGTTGATAATATTAAGATAATAAAGGTCTAAATTAATAATTAATTAAGAACTATAAGTTGAATTTTTCTCTTAAATTAATATTAAGTTGATTTTTTCTCTTAAATTAAGAACTATAATAATCTCAACCATGACTATTTCTCCTAACGGGATATTCTTATGATATCAAAATGTTTAATTAATACTTAAGAATATACTAACTAGTTCTTCCATTAACTTGAGTGCATCTCGATTTACTCTTATTTTCGAGCCAATATATAGGTCAAGATTCGTCCAAGTCCAAAACAGGTCAAATACCCGACAAAGTAAGAAGTTTGAAAACTGAAATTGGCCACCCAGTAGTCGCCAGGTGCTTGGCGCTATATAGGGCTATAGCTACTTTTACGGTTGGCGCTTGCAAGGTCCTTCAACTATTCAAGTAGAATCACTTTTTCATCTTGGCCCCTCTCCGATTGCTTGTGAACCCGCTCATACCTTTAAAAATATATGAAAGATCGATAGACATCTATTTCTTGAAGGTATGATTGGGTTCACAAGCAAATACGTTAGAGTTACCCATTTTCAAGGACTTGTGGACGAATCTACTGCTTGTTACCGTTGGTTGCCCTTCCTCTATCCTTCCTTCGATTCCTCCCAGTGCGGCTGTTTGCCCCCCTCCTTCATCTCCTGCCTCCTTTGAAACTGATTTGGTTGCAAACCATTCTCCTATTTTGGTTGAAGCTGTTTCGGTCTGTCAGGCCGAAGATACTTCTGTTGCTATTAATGCTCTTCCTCCTCAAACTGTGATTGATGTGGTTGGTTCTGATGTGAATTCTGAGGCTATGTTAGAGGCGGAGGCTTTAGTTAGGGAGGTTTTAGAGGCGGAGGTGGTGGAGATGCAAGTTGATGAAGTGGCTATCGAGCAGTGACCTGTCAGTCCCATGGATGCTTGGCTTGCAGAGTGCGTTGCCACTATAGATGGGAGGCCTTTGGTTGTTGCTTCGCTACCTCAATCTTGGGTTGGTACTCGTGACCCTCTAGTACCAACCCCGACTAGGTCTAGCTGTCGTATTAGGAGGCTCACAGAAAAAGCTACCACTCTTGTGAAGCTTCCACCACGTAAAGTGAAGGTAAAACTGCCTCCGATCTCACCATCGCCCCGTTGCCTTGGTTCAATTATTAGCGACTTGGATGGGCCTGATGATGAGCTTCGCTCGATGCTCACCACCGAGGCGTGGTGCCTTGCAATCGCTGCGGGTTTCTCTTCGGATGAAGACACTTCGCATATCCTCCATGCAATCAAACTTGCGACTTGTGGTCAATTTTCCCCGTGGAATTTTGATCCTCCTTGATGTTGCAATTGTTTTCATGGCGTTCTTGATTTGGTGTCTTTGGTTTGTTTTCATGTACTCTTGGAACTAGATAAAATTTATCTTGTAGGCTTTATTTTGATAGATTTTATCTAGTTCCTTCTGTGATGATGCTTTGTGGATGTACTCTTTTTAGAGTTATTAAGGAGATAAATGTTTCGCGGGGGTTTCTGCTACGTCTGTTCTGCTGAAATGTTTAACACGTGTGTTGGGGCCTTTCTGCTAATAATCTACGCTAAATGATTGGTCGTTCGCTCGTTCGGGTTGGCCTGACGTATGCCAGCTATCACTGGAGTGTGCTAGCCCAAACCAACCCGAGGCTTGGCACGCGCCAACTGCACTTGTAACAGATTGCAGTCAATAAGTAAATAAAGATTGTCGATCCACAGGGAATTGGTGTAGAGCTTACTCTAAAGTTTACTAACTTACCTAGGATTAGATTATGAAGTTTTGGTATTGAGATTGGTGATCTAAAGTCTAAACATCAAACACACAAAGCAAAAGAACAAGAACATAAAAGGTTTAAGGTTATATAAACAAACTTGCAAGAACAATAAAGCTAAAAGTGAGCTAAATACTTTAAAAGCCAAAGCAACCAAGTTATTCAGAGAGTTTATTAAGCATGTGACTTGGTACGAGTGTTTCAAAAGCAATCAATCTACACTTCCGTGCTAGAAGGATCTAAATTGATCCATAACCAAGCTTAGAGGGTCGGATATGTTCTTTCGACCCCACCAACCAACTAAACTTGGCTATAGACCAACTATGCATATCACTCAAAGCACAATCAGAGCAAGGTGGAGATTTCTCTCATCACAAAGCCACTGATCATCAAACTAATCTTTCCATCAAACCTATCTCCGTCAAGTCTCAAGATTTGACTAAGTAGAACAACAAGTTGATCAAGCAAGTTGAAACATGGTATGAAGATCCTTGATAAGAACATGTTCCTAAGCATTTTAACTCTCTAAATAGTGGCTACTAACAAGGCAAATAAAGCATTCAACTTACAACAACTACTCAAACATAATATATTTAAACATAATGGTGCTTTATGTACAAAAGGAAGAACAAGAGAAGAGAAAACTTAGCTAAAAGCTTTAAGCTTTCATTCCTTTCCTTCCAATATCCAAGAACAGAGAGAGAGAGAGTTCAAGTTTGGCGTGTGCCATGTGCACCTGGCGTGCGCTAGGTCTTCAGATTTGGCCTACTTCGAGTAAATTTGATCGTCTGAGTGAAAGGTTGTCTAATAACGGCTAGCTGGCATGCGCCGGTGATATTGGCATGCACCAAGTCTTCGTGATCCACATTTCTCGCCCTCGCAACTTCCCTCTCATCCATGCATCTGCGCATCTAGCTCAATCATCCTCCGAGACACCATAAATAGCTCCTAAAAACAAGCAAACACAATGAAAAACGATAAAAACAACAAAAGCACACGAAGAACAAAAACTAAAACTAAAACAACTAAAACGTGACTAAACTAACCTAAAACACTAAGAACAACCTACGAAAATGACACGAATAATGAGTGTTTACGACACTCATCACACCCCCACACTTGAATCTTTGCTTGTCCCCAAGCAAAAACTCAAAATGTGGACAACCTAAACAAAAATCAAAAGAACAAACAAACACATAAAAAGGTAAAGACAAGGCATGAAATGATCTAGACTTAACTCCCCTCAAAAACATCAACTCGTATCAAAATAAAATTGTAAACTAAGTTAGTTCATCGATCCAAGGCAAAAAGCACAACGAACTAGTAGGTATCTCAACACTCAATTGTTTAAGTGTTAACTCTATGTAAAAGACACTAGAAGGTTGAACTCACGAGGATAAAGAAGTGTTTCACTCATATAATCAATGTAGTCAACTTCCTATCATTCGCATATAAGTCAGTGTACTCAAAGCATCCTACATCCTACTCGGCGTTATCTAAAAGTCGCAATGATCATCAGTGATCGGGGGGTCTTTCATCAGATTGTAATGGGGCTTAAGGTAAAGGTGAGGTAAAATATGAAAGGATAGTGGCTAAACCACCCAATCCGAGGACATGTCACAAATGTAACTAATCACTCATCTAATATAAGGCATTTCTCACCAAAATAAACTCTAAAAAGCACACTCCCCAAGTACCCGTGTAAACTAAAACCGAGAAGCACAAGTCTTGCCTAAACACATGCCTTATTTAAACTTTACATTCTTTTTTGTTTCGTTTTCTTTTCTTTTCTTTTTTTTTCTTTTTTTTCTTTTTTTTTTATACTCATTCACATTCACAAACTATACATACTTAGCACGTTTTAGGCAAAGACTCATCTTCTAACATGGCCATACTAAAACATCCTACGAATATCACCGAAAATAAACCAAAGCTACCAACTAAACCCAATACACATACAAACCTAACGTCCTCGAATCGGATGATCAAAGGTAGGGAGGAAGGATAATGTAGGGTTTGTAATCAGTTTCCTAATCTATGATTAAGAAAAGGCTCGGCTCAAATGGTGAAAACAACGGATAATGTACGGATTTTGTCTCTAAAGCTCTAGGCTCGACTATCAAAAATTGCCCCCATCATCTCACTAACTTCCACGCAACCTAGACGGCGATAAGTACTAGCAGGATACCTCGATCAACTGACACTAGTATGCACCTCATGAAAAATATAGAGACAGATGTCTCTTCCTTCAGCTCAAATGCTCAC
Source organism: Hypericum perforatum (assembly GCA_012979155.1). Classification (NCBI taxonomy): domain Eukaryota; kingdom Viridiplantae; phylum Streptophyta; class Magnoliopsida; order Malpighiales; family Hypericaceae; genus Hypericum; species Hypericum perforatum. Next base: position 72,307 of record SOPF01025936.1, read on the forward strand.
AAGGTACACTCATCAACTCTCTAGTCTAGTCTACATAGTGAAACCACTTATCTAAACAACTGAGTGCGAGATTTCTACCAATTCCTAGGCTTTTTGCTCGAATTAAATTCCTAACTAAGAAAACGATAAAATTCACACACAAGTTGAAGATTTTTGAGAGGGATCAAATTTTTGAAAAAATCATGCCAAGGCTAAACCTAACACGTACTAACATACTAATATACTAAACAACCTAAAAGGAAGATTCCGAGAAGGAACCCTCCCCCACACTTGAAAGACACATTGTCCTCAAGGTGTCTAAGTTACTAATAAACATGCAACATAAGGTAACACGCTAATGACTTGTTATGTAGACTACCTTCAAGCGACCTTTTCGGCTTTGAGCCTAATAGGATCACTTTATAGTAGTATAACACAATCATTAAACGAGTTACAAACACACAATACAAAAACTAAGTCAAAATACATAAAAACAAATGAACAACTAAAACAAATAAACAAAGCAAATAAAAACTAAAATGAAAAAGGAAAAAAGTAAGTAGGAGCTCCCTGGTCAATCCTCCTCAGTTGGTGGAGGTGGTGGTGGTGGACTGAAGCTCATGTTTATCGCGTATGTATCCGCCCAGTGGCGTATGTAATCTGCATGTGCGCGCTGCTGCTCCATGTACTCCTGCTGGCTCATCATGTGTGCTCTCTGCTCGGCATAAAATGCCCACTGAGCATCACAAAACTCAGCCAACTTGGCTTGGGCCACCCTCTGGTCCTCTCTGATCACTATAACCTCAGCTCGCATGTGAGCATTATAGTCTGACTGGCGCTCCCATCCAGCTACACTGCTAACAGCATAGTCCTGCAACTGGACGCCGTATCCATGAAGCTGCTCTCTGTGACCTCGTAGCTGCACCTGCATGGCAGCAAATTAGTCACGTATAAATGTCATCTCTACCTGTGAGTTAGGTGCCCGATGACTCGGCCCAGCTTCATTCTGATGAGCTGGGGCCTGATGCTCTCTCTCCTCCTGTATCTCTGCCGACACTTGTGGTAGTGCCCCGAGGTGCTGCTGTACTGCTGACCTCTCCTCCCAAGGCTTGTACTCCACAAGCTCTTCTCCATTGACCATCCTTCTCTTGATTAGCTTGCTCTTGCTGAGCTTCTCGATGTCCAGCAACACCGGCTCCATAATAGAACCACGAAAAGCTACAAACTGCTCAGGGAAAAAGTGATATGCCATATGGGAAATGATATGACCTAAGTAAAGATACCTAGATGCTCTATCGCTAATTATACGTGCAAAGCAGTCAATGATCATAGTGAACGTACTGAAGTTAATGTCGTGGCGCATGCAGTCAATGGCATATAACTGAGATCTAAAAACTTTAGACTCTTCCCATTGACCACTAATGGACAGAGTCATAAAATAGTGGAGAATTCCTAAATATGGTTCTCTAATGAGTGCATTAGGTGCATTCCCCGACTCGTATCTCTCAAAACTGGTGATCTCTTGCCATGCCCGATGAGCCTGAGTGGGAGGAGTGAAGTCTAATGCGCCTGCTCCTTCCTTAAGGTCAAAGAGCGCATTAAACTCACTCTCATTGATGCTAAACTCCGAGTCAAAAATACATGCAGTCAAAGATTGTCTATTCTTAGCAACCTGCAACGTATTATAGAACTCTACTACAAGCTCTTGCCTAGCCAGTATGGACGTGGTCATGAAATAACCCCAACCTAGCATTTCAAACACGATACGCAATTGTCTATCAACTCCTAACTCTGCCATGTCATCCCAATCTATTTCGAAATGACTAAGCGTGTAAAGTTTGGAGAAACGTTGGTACCTCTCTCCTTCCTAATTGTTGAAGATTGAGAAAGGAGCGTTGTAGCGGCCGCGCATGTCCCTATTTGGAGAATCCAGAGGAGAATACGAAGGAATCCTAGGGTGTTTCCCTCGATTATGGCATGGATTGCGGCTAGATCTTCCTTCATCTGCCATCATATAATGTGTGGAAAGGGTTTGATAACGTACCTAAGTGATCGGGAGGTGTTGGGCAAGTTGAAATTTTTTATTTTGTACGGAGAGGAGAGTGGGTTTTGTGTTTTTGTGAGAGTTGGCATCTGCCCGAGAGCCTTTATAATCGATTTTGCCCAAACCTGGCATGTGCCAGGTCCATTGTCATACACCAACTTCCCCGTTTTTGATTACATGGCATGCGCCGGTTTGCCTGGCATGCGCTAGCGACCCCAGCTTCGCTGATCATGGCATATGCCATATCTAAAATACGTATGTCGACTATGTACGAACTGCAAAAACTATCTACCTACGATATAAACACTAAAACTAAAAGATCAAACAAAAGACACAACTAACTAATCTAATTTTTTTGGCTTTTATTTACGCTGTGTTCCTGAAAAGCTTGAAAACTAGACGCCCTATCCGCATGGGTCAAAGGTGCAACTTTGACCTTCGCAATTCACACAACTCACGAATGGCATACCATGCGAACTACCCCGTCGCGCAATCTTTTTGTCTTTCAGCCTAATAGGGTCACATCGTAGTAGCACGGTACGCTCATTTTGCGAGTTAGTGCTATTCTTGCTACAGTGTCCTTTGTGCTCTGATTTTCTGCACCTTGGGCAAAGCTCAAAATGCTTCATCCTTCTATTGTAAGCACTCTTTAAAGTACCCCTCGAGTATTTCATGAAGTTCTCTTCACGTCGCTCGAGTCTAAGTGTATCTTGTGCTAGATGGAGAATAATGAGATAAACATCGATCGGGATCTTTTGTGACACTAGAAAACTCACTAGACAAATGTACTTAGTGCAAAACATCCTGTTCTTTAATCTCTGCAGGTAAAAGAGCCTTTCTTTATTTTGACGTGCACATATTGGATGGCACATAAATCGATTGCACCTCCGCATCTTGATTAATATCGCCTCCTCCAATGTAGATTTTACATCGTTGGCCGTTGACTTTAAAGACATTCCCGTCGCTATTTTTCAAGTCAAGTGCTCCAAAAGGAAACACTTTAATGATTAGATATGGGCCGCTCCACTTGGATTTGAGCTTCCCCGGAAAGAGTCTTAGTCATGAATTATAGAGGAAAACATGCTGCCCTTCCTTAAAATCTTTCTTGATAATAAGGGCATCATGTCTTCTCTTGGTCCTTTCCTTGTAGAGCCTCGAGCTTTTGAATGCCAAATCATGCATTTCCTCCAACTCCTCGAGGAATTCTATGCTCTTCGGCCTTTTTGTAATCGTAATTAAGGGTCTTAATGGCCCAAAATGCACGATGCTCAATTTCTACTGAAAGATGGCACGCTTTACCATAAACAAGTCTATACAGCAACATTCCTATAGGTGTCCTAAACACCGTGCGATAAGCCCATAAGGCATCGTCAAGCTTGTTCGACTAATCCTTCCTTGCTGTCCCGACCGTCTTTTCTAAGATTTTCTTGAGCTCTCGATTTGATAGCTCAACTTGTTCACTAGTTTGGGGATGATAAGGTGTTGCCACCTTGTGCGTCACCCCATATCTCTTTAGCAGGACTTCGAATTGTTTGTTGCAGAAATATGACCCACCATTGCTGATAATCGCTCTCGGCATTCCAAATCTTGAGAAGAGTTTTTTAAGAAATCGGATAATTACTCTAGCATCGTTTATCGGAGACACTAGAGCTTCTACCCATTTTGAAATATAGTCTACTCCTACAAAGATATACTTATTGCTATACGATGTTGGGAAAGGACCCATGAAGTCTAATCCCCACACGTCAAAGAGCTCGATTTCTAAGATTCCAGATAACGGCATCTCATTCCTTTTTGAGATATTTCCCGTTCTTTGACAGCGATCACACAGCTCAACATAATTACGTGCATCTTGGAATATTGAAGGCCAATAAAACCCACACTCGAAGACTCGAGATGCGGTTCTTGCAGCTCCATAATGACCTGAGTATGGTGCATTGTGGCATTGCTCTAGAATATTAACTACTTCCCAACTAGCAATGCAATGCCTAAGAACTCCATTATTATACCTTTTGAAAAGGTATGGATCATCCCAAATGTAATTCCGAATATCCAGTAGAAATTTCTTCCTTTGAGGATAGCTCAGACCCATAGGAATAATTTCTTCAACTAAAAAGTTGGCATAATCAGCATACCACGGAGATTCTAATCTACTCATTGCCATTAGAGTTTCATCCAGAAACTCTTCTTGGATTGTACCTTCAATTTCCATCCCGTCGCTTTTCTCTAACCTAGATAGGTGACCAGCGACAACATTTTTCGCTCCTTTCTTATCCTTAATGGATAAATCAAATTCTTGCAGTAACAAAATCCAGCGCATCAAGCGAGGTTTGGCATCTTGATTTGAGAAAAGATATCTCAAAGCTGCATGATCAGTGTATATTATCACTTTTGAACCTAGCAAGTATAGTCTGAATTTGTCGCATGCATAAACGATCGCAAGCATTTCCTTCTCAGTGGTTGTATAATTGAGTTGAGCTCCTACCAATACTCTACTAGAATAGTAGATGACATGTAGCTTTCCCTCTTTCTTTTGTTCGAGCACACAACCCAAAGCGATATCACTTGCGTCGCACAACAATTCGAATGGAAGTTTCTAGTCCAGTGATGAAATCATGAGAGCTGTGATAAGAGCTTTCTTGAGAGCATCGAATGCCTTAAGGCAATGCTCATCAAAGTTGAAGGATACATCCTTTACCAGCAAATTCGTTAGAGGCTTAGCGATTAGCGAGAAGTTCTTGATGAACCTTCTATAAAATTCGGCATGACCCAAAAATGCTCTAACTCCTTTAACTATTGTTGGCGGATCCATCTTTTCTATTGCCTCTGTCTTAGCTCTATCTACTTCCATGCCAGCTCTAGAAATCTTGTGCCCAAGGACTATTCCTTTGTCTACCATAAAATGACACTTTTCCCAATTGAGCACAAGGTTCTTTTCCTTGCATCTTTCCAAGACTTTATCTAGATTGTCCAGACAATGATCAAATGAATCTCCAAAAACAGAGAAGTCATCCATGAAGATTTCCATTATCTTCTCGTTCATTTCCAAAAATATAACTCCATGCAAAAATATCAACTTCATTCTACGATATGCAAAAATACCAAAGGGACATGTGAATGATGTCTTCTCTTGATCTCTGGGATATATTGCAATTTGGTTATACCCAGAATAACCGTCTAAAAAGCAGTTATAAGAATACCCTGCTATCCTTTCTAATATTTGATCAATGAATGGAAGAGGAAAATGATCTTTTCGTGTGGCGTCATTCAATTTGTGATAATCGATGCACACCTTCCATCCGGTTACAGTTCTTGTCTGAATGAGTTCCCCTTCCTCGTTGATCACAACTATCATTCCTCCTTTCTTGGGAACGCAATGGATAGGGCTAACCCACTCGCTATCCAAGATCAGATAGATAATTCCGACTTCGAGGAGTTTTATCACTTCCTTCTTAACAACCTCCTTCATATTAAGATTAAGTCTCCTTCGTCAGTCTACTCTAGGTCTTGCTCCATCCTTCATATGAATATGGTGCATCACAATTTTTGGGCTTATCCCCTTGATATTGGATATTTGCCAAGCGATGGCTTTAATCTCTAGTTCTTGTCAATTTTCTCTGGTACTTCTTCCTCAATATCCTCCTCTTCTTTCATCTCTAGTTTTTGTTCTTCAACCCTAGAGATTTCCTCCTTGCAGTAATCGAGGATACAGTCTTCTACAACATCAATTTTCATGCACATCCCTTCATTAATCGAATGTCGCATAACACTTGTCATGTTAAAACTCAACCTTCTCGTCTCCAATTCTTAGTACCAATTTACCATTATGCACATCTACCAATGCATGTGCAGTGTTGAGGAATGGTCTGCTATAAATTAATGGACAATTTTTTTCCTCGTTAAAATCCAGAACCACAAAGTCAACTGGGAAGATGAACTTGTCAATCTTCAACAGGACATCCTCAACCACACCGAATGGTTTCTTAATAGTTTGGTCTGCTAATTGGAGAAGCATAGAAGTTGGTTTCACGTCACACAAGCCTAGTTTTTGAAATGTAGATAGAGGCATCAAGTTGATACTTGTGCCTAAATCACAGAGACATTTAGGAAACTCGGTTTCACCTATGAAACAGGGAATTGTAAAACTCTCCAGATCTTTCAACTTCATTGGAAGATTCTTTGAGATTAAAGAGCTACACTCAGCCGTAAGGGCGACTGTCTCTCCATCCTCCCATTTTCTCTTCTTGGTGACGAGTTCCTTTAGAAACTTGGCATAGTGCGAAACTTGATCTAGCATCTCTAGGAAAGAGACACTAATCTGAACATTTTTCATTTTCTCTATGAAATGGAGAAATTTTTCATCCATCCCCGATTTTTTCTTTACTCTTTCTGGAAAAGGAAGAATGGGGACCATTGGTGGCGATGGAACGTAGACTTCTTCTTCCTCCGCCACTTCTTCTTGCGGGAGGTTGTCTTTTTGAATTTCTTCCACCAAAACTTTTTCTGGACTCACCACCGGGTTTTTTAGCTCTCTTATTGACTGTTTGAGAAGCTAATTCTTTTCCACTTCTTAAGGAGATGGCATTAACTTGGCCACGAGGGTTATCTTCGGTAGAACTTGGGAGAGAGCTAGATGCTCTATGTGCATTTGTCTTTGCAATTTCCCCAAGTTGTACCTCCATGTTACGCATGGCAGTCACTTGACCTTTAAGAAACTGTTCTAAGTTATTTTGCCTCACTTCTTGAGCTGCTAACGCCTTCAAGATTTGACTTTGGTTGTTAGATGATTCACCAGTTTGTTGGATGAACTTTTTTACCTTGTCAAATCTCTCCTTAAGCGTCAACATTCTTTCTCCTAAAAATCCGCGTGGTTGAAAACCAGGTGGAGGTCCTTGTTGTTAGACATGTAAAGGCAATCCTTTATCAGGGACGATAGCCATACTGTCTTCATTGTTTCTTTCTTTCCAAGAGAAGTTAGGGTGGTTTCTCCAACCTGGATTATAAGTAGAGGAATATAGATTGTTGACCATATGGTTTCCTCCTTGTCCTTGACTACTAACAAAGTTGACTTATTCTACAGATTGGTTCATCAACGCGCACTGGCTAGTCTCGTGGCCAGCGTTACCACAAGCTTTACAATGCTGTTGTAAAGCAACGACATCAACTTTGTTTAAAGTCAAATCACACAACTGCTTAGCCATCAAGTCTAATTGCGCTTGAAAAGATGTGGAAGAATCTAAATCAATTATCCCTCTCCTTTCACTTTGTTCGGTAACCTCCCTTAACTCTCTAATGGGTTATTTTTTCCTTTCGTTTGTAATTATCCTATTTGTTGCTGCCAGCTCTTCCAGAATATGGTACGCTTCAGCCCTTTCCTTTCTCAGGAAATTTCTGTTTGAGGCTGAATCAACTGTTCCCATCGTCGTGGGCGAAAGGCTAAAAAGTCTTAAGTAGAGACTCCTCAGATAAACCATGGTGCGGGCATTTCTATTGCAATTCCTTAAATCTCTCCTAAGTTTCACTCAAAGACTCTCCTTCATATTGTTCGAAGTTTGTGATCTCCTTAACGAGTTTGTTAGTCTTAGAGTAAGGGAAATATTTATCTAGGAAAGCATTTGCTAATTGCTCCCATGTGGTTATTGGAGTTCCCTTAAGTTGTTTATACCAAAGTTTGGCCTTATCCCTTAACGTATATTGAAACATTCTGATCTTAACAGCATCATCAGAAGTTCCAAAATACTTAAAATTATCCGCTAATTCCATGAAGTTGCCCAAATGCTCATTTGGATCTTCGTTAGGTAGACCGTAGAACTGACCCGAAGCTTGGAGCATATGAATCGCAGCTGGCTTAATTTCAAAGTGATTAGCTTCGACAGCCGGCTGTTGGATTCTAGTTAACGCTCCTTCGTAATTGGTCGTCCATGGTCCATCAGAGAAGGTCGAGGACCAGGTGCTCTGTCCCCTTGGCTTTCTTGTCTTTGATCCATTTTTGCTTTTTCTCGTCTCTCTCTACGCAATGACCTTTCTAACCGTTCTATTTTTGCTTCAATCTCCAAAGGAGATATATTAGATGATCGGGTTAAGGGCATTCATGTAACGTGATTGATCAAGACGATTTTCTTGGTTAAAAACTAAAAAATAAAAATAAAAAAACTAAAACAAAAAATAAAAATATAATATAATAATACTACTAATCCTAATCTGAGTTCGCAAACCGAATTAAAAGTCTAATTCCGAATTTCCCGGCAATGGCGCCAATTGATTCACGGGGGTTTCTGCTACGTCTGTTCTGTTGAAATGTTTAACAAGTGTGTTGGGGCCTTTCTGCTAATAATCTACACTAAATGATTGGTCGTTCGCTCGTTCGGGTTGGCCTAGCGTGTGCCAACTATCACTGGCGTGCGCCAGCCCAAATTAACCCGAGGGTTAGCATGCGCCAACTGCACTTGGCACGAGCAAAAAGCTCATGAACGAATAACCTGGCGTGCGCCAGCAAGGCTGGCGTGCGCCAATGCAGTAGAACACTTGTAACAGATTGCAGTCAATAAGTAAATAAGGGTTGTCGATCTACAGGGAATTGGTGTAGAGCTTAGTCTAAAGTTTACTAACTTACCTAGGATTAGATTATGAATTTTTGGTGTTGAGATTGGTGATCTAAAGTCTAAACATCAAACACACAAAGCAAAAGAACAAGAACATAAAAGGTTTACGGTTATATAAACAAATTTGCAAGAACAATAAAGCTAAAAGTGAGCTAAATACTTTAAAAGCCAAAGCAACCAAGTTATTCAGAGAGTTTATTAAGCATGTGACATGGTACAAGTGTTCCAAAAGTAATCAATCTACACTTCCATGCTAGAAGGATCTAAATTGATCCATAACCAAGCTTAGAGGGTCGGATATGTTCTTTTGACCACACCAACCAACTAAACTTGGCTATAGACCAACTATGCATATCACTCAAAGCACAATCAGAGCAAGGTGGAGATTTCTCTCATCACAAATCCACTGATCATCAAACCAATCTTTCCATCAAACCTATCTTCGTCAAGTCTTAAGATTTGACTAAGTAGAACAACAAGTTGATCAAGCAAGTTGAAACATGGTATGAAGATCCTTGATAAGAACATGTTCCTAAGCATTTTAACTCTCTAAATAGTGGCTACTAACGAGGCAAATAAAGCATTCAACTCACAACAACTACTCAAACATAATATATTTAAACATAATGGTGCTTTATGTACAAAAGGAAGAACAAGAGAAGAGAAAACTTAGCTAAAAGCTTCAAGCTTTCATTCCTTTCCTTCCAAGTCCAAGAACAGAGAGAGAGAGAGAGTTCAAGTTTGGTCTATTTCGTGCCTTTCTCTCAGCCACACTTGGCCAACACAAACACACTTAACACAATGACTAAAACTAGCTAATATACTAACTAACTAATCAAATAGTAAACAAAATATCTAACTAACTAACCCTAGCTAAAATATCTAACTTAGAATATCTAAAAGAAGTCAGACATATCCACATTATGTCTTCTCAAAGTCCTAAACCGCCTTTGATTTCTTTGGAATTTGTTTGTCCTCCACTCAGCTTTTATTTTTGTTCAGCCCCACTGGTCTGGCGTGCGCCATGTGCACATGGCGTGCGCCAGGTCTTCAGATTTAGCCTACTTCGAGTAAATCCAGTTGTCTGAGTGAAAGGTCGTCCAATAATGGCTAGCTGGCGTGCGCCGGTGATATTGGCGTGCGCCAAGTCTTCGTTGTGAGACTCGGAAATTTAGTTGTTCGGCTTGCATTGTGCCGAAACAATTGCATTAGTTGTTCGGCTTGCATTGGTTAAATTTCATGTTGGACAAAAACTGAAAGAAGGTTGGCATGTAAGCTGCTTGTGCCTGGTCTGGTGTGATTGGACCAAAAGTTCTTGTCTTCTTGCTTGATATTTTGAAGAGGTGGCTTGTTTTTAATTGGACCACCCTTGCCTTCACTTGAAGTTACCTCTGAGAGATCCTTTAAGGATCAGAATGCTAAGCTCCTTGGCCATTTTACGAAATAACAAAAGAAAAATAGAGAGAGAAGTGAGAAGGTTGAAGGAGAGAGAAGTGAAACAGCTCGGCAAAGAATTGAACGGTATGGACATTTCCGTTCAGAATTCGGTTTAAAACCTCCAAAGTGGGTTGTAGAGAACTTCCTAAGGTTTCTGTTGGTATATCATACATGGGTTTTGGATCAGGGAATCGTCGGGAAAATCGTTTTGAATCCAGTTGTCTCTGTTGAAGTACACAGCTGAGCGACGTGAGGAAGATTGACTTGGTAAGCATACTTAGACCTCGAGTTGGGCGACGAAATTTTGACAGATTGTAGAGGACCTCTTGAGGTTTCCAGAATGGTATCGTATGTGTGTTTTGGTTGAAGGGTTTTGGCTGTACGCTTTGTTGAAGTTTGGAACAGTGGGCTGTGTTCAGTTTGAAGGTGTTGAAGCTAAAGGCTTGGTAAGTGGTTTCTTTGCAAGATTCAGTTGCTATGTGAATTCTGAGTTGTTGAGAATGTGTTGGAGAAGTCTTGCGAAGTGTTGTTTAAGGTGGTTGTGATCGGAGTTTAAGTTATTTGCATTGTCGTTGAGGATGGAAGTGTTGAACGGTACAAGTATCGTTGTTTCGTTGCTATGAGTTGTTGGCAGCGTTTTGATTTCGGAAAGGTTGAGGTTAACCTCGTTTTGGTAATTTGGGTATATGAACAGAGTTTCCGCAAGGTGTGCGAGGGAAGGAGAATCGGTTTGGAGATTGAATGTGGATTGCATCGGTTGCGATATCAGTGATCGTTGGGTCTTCGTTGAGTAAGCGGATAGACCATGACAACTTTGGTTGTGTTAGTTATATGCATATTACCGATCTTGATTTATGTGCGTCTCATGCATATGTTGTCGATTATGATATGAGATTGTGCATATGTGATTCGTTGAGAATATGTGATCGATGTGTGATAGATGTGATGTTTGTGAACAGCCGGCTAGATTGCTAGCTCGAGGCTGAGTTGTGTGATTGATATATCCATGTGAGATGGATTGTGGACCGTTGGGTCATATGTTTGATTCGAAATGTGTTTTGTGAGAGAAATGAATAGGCTTTCCCATACTAACGGGGGATGTTAGTCTATGAGCTCATAGGTCGGGGATATCGCTAGTTTACGCAAGTAAGCTAGTTCTTGTGTTTGTGTGGATGGAGATTCGTTTAGGCCTTTTGGATATCCCCTGGCAGTCAGAGGAAGTGGCCTTTCAAAACCTGTTCATCGCTCTAATGTGTGTGTGCGTTGAATTTATCGCTCTATGTGAACGTGGCTCCATATGTTTATATTTGCGTTATCGTTAAATTGTGAAGCATATGATCATCATGCATGTCGAATTCAGTTGTGTCGAGCATGGTTAAGTTCTGTGGCACGTATATCTCAAACATAACTAATATGTTATGTTCTATCTCTTACTAAGTGTTTCCCGACACTTACCCCCTTACAAAATCTATCTCAGGTTCCGGGGTGCCATAGTCGTGTTTGATTCTGGAGTCCGTGTTTCGAGCCCATCTCTTCCGTTCGAGAGCTACGTTTTTGAGGTCTCCAGTCTAGTGCTATCTTCGTATATTCAGTTAGACGCTCCGTAGTAGTCTTGAGATGTTGATCCTTGTTTCCGCTTTTGGATTATCTTCAGAGATGTTTTATGCATATGTACGATGATGGTTTGTGTACCATCTTTACTTATGTTATATATTCTGCATTTGGTTCAATGTGAGTTTTGATGGATTGCGTGTGAAGTTATGAGGCTTGCTAGGTTGCACATTTGTGATGTTTATCGTGTGGTCTAGCGCCAGTCACCGACCTTCACGCGGGTCGTGACAAGGTTGGTATCAGAGCCTAGGGTTGATTGTGTTTGTCTGGTTTGTCGTGTCGTACCCTACGGAGCATAGGATCTATCGTGTCATTGTCTTCTATCGGTTAAGCCTTCCATTTGGCCTCTTAAGCGATGACTTGTTCTATAGGGAGACTATGCCTGTGACTCGTAAAGGGGTTGACGCTACGATGAGGGAGCATGGTGAAAGCTCCGAAGGACATTGGGATGGGGCTAACATTGAGTCTACACCCGTGGTTGAGCAGACCATGACTACTGTAGAGGCTACGATAGTTGATCGGGATCAGCCAGCTGGTGGTACTACGACGCGCAGGAAGCGCAGCGGTGATGTGGTTGATCGGGTTATGCTAGCGATGGAGAAATTTATCGCAGCGCAGTAAAGTGTGGTAGAGAAGGGTGCTATGGTTCCGAGGGATGATTCGTTGGCAGAATTTCTGAGGTTAGACCCACCCACTTTTTCTGGTGTTCGTGATGATCCTCATGTGTTTCTCGATGAAATGGAAAAGCGGAGGAAGATCCTGAATTGCGATAGTAAGAGGATGGTAGAGCTTGCAGCGTTCAAGTTGACAGGTGAGGCAGGAGAGTGGTTCCAGACTATGGAATCAACTGGATGGACTTGGAAGAAGTTCAGCGATTCTTTAGTAGATCGCTTCCTACCTGAAAGTCTACAAGATGCTCGTGGTTTTGAATTCGAGAGATTGACAAAGACACCGGAGATGACAGTAGCGGCGTACGAGCAGAGGTTTGGTTATCTTTCTCGTTACGCCAAGCATCTGATTCCTACGGAGGAGAAGAAGGTGAAGCGGTTTATTCGTGGGTTGGATGACGCTATATTCAAAGTCATGTATCCGCGTGGTTTTTAGTCTTATTCGGCGGCCGTGGATTGTGCGAGGATATTGGAAATACGCGACAATGAGTGACTCTCAGCACAAAGGCAAGCTAAGGTGCAACGATTCGATCGGCCACCGCAGTATGGTTCGAGCCAGAACTTCGGACAACAACAACAAATGCCGAGTTTTTCATCCAATGTATCGAGAGGAGGAGGAAGATTTGGTAGAGGATTCTGGAGAGGAAACGGTTCTCATGGTCAGTCGAGAGGTCGAGACCAATCGGGTAGCCAAGCGCAATCGGAGGAAAATTGTTCGCGATGCAGAAGATATCATCCCAGGAGACCATGTTATTGACAATCGGGAGCTTGTTTCGGATGTGGTAAGTTTGGGCATCAAGTCAAGGATTGTCGAGTGGTTAAGGCGAGGGAGTATGCGCAGCTTACAAGCTTATCCGGGCAACCACAAGAGCAATATCGGGGATCGGTGAGTCAGAGTCACCAGGGTGAGAATTCCGGTCTTCGAGGAAAGTAACCGATGGAGCAGAGTGACGGTGGACCTGCTCGTGTATATGCACTTACGAGGAAGGATGCTACGGCATCTCGGAATGTGGTTTCAGGTACTCTTCCTATAGGCTTGTCAAGTGCTCGAGTCTTATTTGATTCGGGGTCGACGCACTCGTTTACGTCACCCTAATTTGCGAGGTCTTTTGAAAGTCCTCTTATGTCGTTAGATGTGCCGTTAGATGTTTGCACTTCTTCAGGTCATGTCATTCACGTACATTTAGTACTTGCATCATGTGTGATTGTTATGGATGGCCACGAGATGTTGGCCGATTTGCATGTGTTGGACATGGAGGATTTCGATGTGATTTTGGGGATGGATTGGCTTTCGGGTTATCATGCTACGATTGATTGTTTTAGTAAGATTGTAAGATTCCAGCCTGAGGGCGAGTCGGAATTCATGTTTCGGGGCGATGAGATTATGATTCCGCCAAGGCTCATTTCGTGTCTTAAGGCTTCCAGAATGATACGGAAGGGTTGCGTCAGTTATTTGGCTATTGTTAAGGAAGTTGATGTGGAAAAGATTACCGTTGATAGTATTCCTGTCGTGGAAGAATTTGCGAGTGTTTTTCTGGATGAGTTATCGGGTTTGCCTTTGGATAGGGAGATTGAGTTTTGTATTGAGCTGTTGTTGGGAACACAGCCGATTTCGATACCGCCGTATCGTATGGCACCTGCCGAGTTAAAGGAGTTAAAGATTCAGTTGCAAGATTTGTTAGATAAGGAGTATATTCGGCCGAGTGTTTCGCCGTGGGGTGCTCTGGTATTGTTTGTTCGGAAGAAGGATGGGAGTTTGCGACTCTGCATTGATTATCGGCAACTGAATAAGGTAACAATCCACAACCAGTATCCTCTTCCACGTATTGATGACTTGTTTGATCAGTTGCATGATGCAAAGTAGTTTTCGAAGATTGACTTAAGGTCAGGGTATCATCAGTTGAGAATTCGGAAGGAAGATGTGACTAAGACAGTGTTCAGAACTCGGTATGGGCATTATGAATTCTTGGTCATGTCATTTGGTCTTACGAATGCTCCAGCCTACTTTATGGGTTTGATGAATCGGGTGTTTAAGCCATTTTTGGATCAGTTTGTGATAGTCTTCATCGACGATATATTGGTCTATTCACAGACTGAGGAAGAGCACGAGAGACATTTGCGGTTGGTTTTGAAGACGTTGTTAGACAACGAGTTGTACGCCAAGCTTTCTAAGTGCGAGTTTTGGTTGCAAAGTGTGGCATTCCTAGGACATGTGGTGTCCAAGGATGGAGTGTCAGTTGATCCAAAAAAGATCGAGGCAGTGGTGAATTGGCCGACTCCTACGAATGTTTCAGAGGTACGAAGTTTTTTCGGGTTAGCTGGATATTACCGAAGGTTCGTAAAATCCTTTTCTACCTTGGTTGTTCCTTTGACGCGACTAACACAGAAGAATGTGAAGTTCGAGTGGACGGAAGATTGTGAGAGAAGTTTTCGGGAGTTAAAGTCTTTGTTGACTAACGCTCCAATTTTGGCTTTACCGTCAGCGAGTGGGAAGTATTCAATTTATTGTGATGCTTCTAGGATTGGTTTGGGATGTGTTTTGATGCAAGATCGGAATGTTATTGCGTATGCTTCTAGACAGTTGAAGAAGCACAAGCACAATTATCAGGTGCACGATTTGGAAATGGGTGCCATAGTATTTGCGCTAAAGATTTGGCGACACTACTTATACGGTGAGAAGTTTGATATTTTTACCGACCACAAGAGTTTGAAGTATATTTTTGATCAGAGGGATCTGAATATGCGACAGAGGAGATGGATGGAGTTTTTGAAGGATTACGACTGCACGATCAACTACCATCCGGGAAAAGCTAACGTTGTGGCTGACGCTTTAAGTCGGAAGTCAGTGGGTAGTTTGGCACATATGTCGGTAACACGAAGACCTTTGATTTCGAGCATTCACGAGATAGTTGATCAAGGTTTGGAGTTGACAACAGTGCTTGATGGAAGTGCGGCTATGTTGTTAGGCGAGTTACATTTACAACCGACTTTACGTGGACGGGTTGTAGAACTTCAGCGAGATGATCCTGAGTTGACGAAGATTATAGAAAAGGTCGAGGAAGGTAAATTGCCGAAATTCCATCTCAGTTCAAATGGTGTTTTATACTACGGTAATCGGTTGGTCGTACCTGATATTGGAGATGTGAGAAAGGATTTCATGGCTCAGGCGCACAGAACTATTTACAGTATGCATCCGGGTTCTACCAAGATGTATCGTGATATCAAAGGTCAGTTTTGGTGGAGCGGTATGAAGAAGGACATCGGAGATTTTGTTGCGAGATATTTGACGTGTCAACAAGTCAAGGCCGAACACCAGCGACCATCGGGTTTGTTGCAACCGCTGGATATTCCGGAATGGAAGTGGGAGAGAATTACGATGGATCTTTTGGTTGGTCTTCCAACTTTGCCGCGTGGATTTGATTCAGTTTGGGTTGTCGTGGACAGATTGACGAAGTCAGCGCACTTTCTACCGATCAAAATTACTTATGATGCTACGAAGTTTGCTCAGTTGTTCATCGACCACATCGTCAGATTGCACGGAGTTCCGATCTCGATAGTTTCCGATCGAAGAACACATTTCACATCTCAGTTTTGGAAGAAATTTCAAGATGCGATGGGTACTCGGTTGGATTTGAGCACAGCATTTCATCCGCAGACAGATGGGCAGTCAGAGCGGACGATACAGATTCTCGAGGATATGATGCGGTCATGTGTGATTGATTTCGGAGGTAGTTGGGAAGTTTATATACCGCTGATGGAATTCTCGTATAACAACAGTTATCAGAGTAGCATTCAGATGGCACCGTATGAGGCGTTGTATGGCCGTAAGTGCAGATCGCCAATGTATTGGGATGACGTTGGCGAGAAACAGAATGTGAGTCTTGAACTTTTGGATGACACGGTCGAGAAGATCAAAGTGATCCGAAAGAGACTTTTGACAGCGCAGAGTAGACATAAATCGTATTCCGATAAGAGGAGAAAAGACATTGAGTTCGAAGTGGGTTCGAGTGTTTTCCTCAAGGTCTCTCCGATGAAAGGTGTTATGAGATTCGGAAAGAAGGGTAAGTTGAGTCCGAGGTACGTGGGACCGTTCAAGATCTTGGAGCAGGTTGGTCAAGTAGCATATCGGTTAGCGCTACCACCTACGTTCTCACATATTCATCCGGTATTCGATGTCTCCATGCTTCGGAGATATCTACATGACTCTTCGCATGTTTTGGATCAACCAAGTGTGGAATTTCGTGACGATCTTACCTACGATGAAAAGCCGCTACGAATTTTGGATCGGCAAGTGAGAAAGTTAAGGACTAAGGAATTATCATTCGTGAAAGTTCTGTGGCAGAATCATTCTCCATTGGAAGCTACTTGGGAGTTGGAGGACGATATGCGAGGAAGGTTTCCGCACCTATTTGAGTAGCAAGTAAGTTCCTTACTTTTCGATGTTTGTCGTAAGTAAATTCGGGGACCGAATTTTTATAAGGAGGGGAGAATTGTGAGACTCGGAAATTTAGTTGGTCGGCTTGCGTCGTGCCGAAACAATCGCATTGAATATGTGATATTAAGTGTTTGAGTTTGTGAATGAATGTCGTTGGAGTTTGGTTTCGGCAAGTGCAATGCCTTAGAGAAATTTTCGGATTTGTGAAGTGTTGCTTGGTACGGACAGATTTGACCTACTTGCGGTTAAATGGCCGTAACTTTCTCGTCGTAAGTCCGAATCGAGAAATTCCAACGGATTTGGAAACTAGACATCTTAAGGAAAAGATTGGTTAAATTTCATGTTGGAAAAAAATGAAAGAAGGTTGGCATGTAAGCTGCTTGTGCTTGGTCTGCTGTGATTGGACCAAAAGTTCTTGTCTTCTTGCTTGATATTTTGAAGAGGTGGCTTGTTTTTAATTGGACCACCCTTGCCTTCACTTGAAGTTACCTCTGAGAGATCCTTTAAGGATCAGAATGCTAAGCTCCTTGGCCATTTTATGAAATAACAAAAGGAAAATAGAGAGAGAAGTGAGAAGGTTGAAGGAGAGAGAAGTGAAGCAGCTCGGCAAAGAATTGAACGGTAAGGACATTTTCGTTCAGAATTCGGTTTAAAACCTCCAAAGTGGGTTGTAGAGGACTTCCTAAGGTTTCTTTTGGTATATCATACATGGGTTTTAGATCAGGGAATCGTCGGAAAAATCGTTTTGAATCCAGTCATCTCTGTTGAAGTACACAGCTGAGCGACGTGAGGAAGATTGACTTGGTAAGCATACTTAGATCTCGAGTTGGGCTACGAAATTTTGATAGATTGTAGAGGACCTCTTGAGGTTTCCAAAATGGTATCTTATGTGTGTTTTGGTTGAAGGGTTTGGGCTGTACGCTTTGTTGAAGTTTGGAACAGTGGGCTGTGTTCAGTTTGAAGGTGTTGAAGCTAAAGGCTTGGTAAGTGGTTTCTTTGCAAGATTCAGTTGCTATGTGAATTCTGAGTTGTTGAGGATGTGTTGGAGAAGTCTTGCGAAGTGTTGTTTAAGGTGGTTGTGATCGGAGTTTGAGTTATTTGCATTGTCGTTGAGGATGGAAGTGTTGAACGGTACAAGTATCGTTGTTTCGTTGCTATGAGTTGTTGGCAGCATTTTGATTTCGGAAAGGTTGAGGTTAACCTCGTTTTGGTAATTTGGATATATGAACAGAGTTTCTGCAAGGTGTGGGAGGGAAGGAGAATCGGTTTGGAGATTGAATGTGGATTGCATCGGTTGCGATATCAGTGATCGTTGGGTCTTCGTTGAGTAAGCGGATAGACCATGACAACTTTGGTTGTGTTAGTTAGATGCATGTTACCAATCTTGACTTATGTGCGTCTCATGCATATGTTGTCGATTATGATATGAGATTGTGCATATGTGATTCGTTGAGAATATGTGATCGATGTGTGATAGATGTGATGTTTGTGAACAGCCGGCTAGATCGCTAGCTCGAGGCTGAGTTGTGTGATTGATATATCCACGTGAGATGGATTGTGGACCGTTGGGTCATGTGTTTGATTCGAAATATGTTTTGTGAGAGAAATGAACAGGCTTTCCCATACTAACAGGGGATGTTAGTCTATGAGCTCATAGGTCGGGGATATCGCTAGTTTACGCAAGTAAGCTAGTTCTTGTGTTTGTGTGGATGGAGATTCGTTTAGGCCTTTTGGATATCCCCTAGCAGTCAGAGGAAGTGGCCTTTCAAAACCTGTTCATCGCTCTAATGTGTGTGTGCGTTGAATTTATCGCTCTATGTGAACGTGGCTCCATATGTTTATATTTGCGTTATCGTTAAATTGTGAAGCATATGATCATCATGCATGTCGAATTCAGTTGTGTCGAGCATGGTTAAGTTCTGTGGCACATATATCTCAAACATAACTAATATGTTATGTTCTATCTCTTACTAAGTGTTTCCCGACACTTACCCCCTTACAAAATCTATCTCAGGTTCCGGGGTGCCATAGTCGCATTTGATTCTGGAGTCCGTGTTTCGAGCCCGTCTCTTCCATTCGAGGGCTACGTTTTTGAGGTCTCCAGTCTAGTGCTATCTTCATATATTCAGTTAGACGCTCCGTAGTGGTCTTGAGATATTGATCCTTGTTTCTGCTTTTGGATTATCTTCGGAGATGTTTTATGCATATGTACGATGATGGTTTGTGTACCATCTTTACTTATGTTATATATTCCGCATTTGGTTCAATGTGAGTTTTGATGGATTGCATGTGAAGTTGTGAGGCTTGCTAGGTTGCACATTTGTGATGTTTGTCGTGTGGTCTAGCACCGGTCACCGACCTTCGCGCGGGTCGTGACATTCGTGATCCATATTTCTCGCCCTCGCAACTTCCATCTCGTCCATGCATTCGTGCGTCTAGCCCGATCATCCTCCGAGACACCATAACTAGCTTAAAAAAACAAGCAAACATAATGAAAAATGATAAAAACAACTAAAGCACACGAAGAACGAAAACTAACACTAAGACAACTAAAACGTTACTAAACTAACCTAAAACACTAAGAACAACCTACTCATGAGTGCCTAAAACACTCATTCGTTGTGTTTATTTCTTAGGATCTTTTTAGACTTTTTAGGATGTTTTAGTCGTTTTCTTGTCGTCTTGCTTTAGTTTTTTGTTCTTTGTGATTTTGAGTGAGTTTATGCTTTCTTATTATGTTTTTGTGTTTTTAGGAGCTTATTCTTGGGCTTTAGGAGGAAGCGTGGTCGACGGAGCTAAGGCATGGGCGAAATCAAGGTCGTAAAAGCAAGAGGTGCAAGTCTGATGGACATGGCGCGCGCCATAGGATGTTGGCGCACGCCATTGATGCTCGAGGCTCGAATGACAGACGCGAATGACCAGACTCAAACGACACAGACGCGAACGACCGAATGTTTAAAGAACTGGCGCGCGCCAGAGGCATGAGTGGCGCGCGCCAGTGACAGACAGTGACTGAATTTGGTCATCCCACTTGCTCAAACTGAAGGGAAACATGTGGGGAAGCCAAGACACTCGGGGATTAACTTCTTGTGAGGGTGGCAGACACTTGAGGAAGTCATTGGAGGAGTAGTTAGGATATTAGAATTAAAAACTAATTATCTTAGCTTTTGACTTTTGACTTTTGTAATTTTTTGGTAATTTTGGTAAAGGAGATAGCAGAGAGAAGAGACACACGAAAATAGACAGAAAAAAATAGACACTCTCTCTCTCTCTCTCTGCCATGGAGGTGAGGAAAGGAAGAAGAAAGCTTCCTTGAACTTTGTTAGCTTTCTTCTCTTTACTCTTCATTTTGTTTTTAAATGTTAAGTATGTTGTTCTTATTTATATTTGAGTTTCCATCAAGTATGTGTGAGTAGTTGATTTTGTGAGTTTAGGACCTAAAAAACTAACATGTAATCAGTTAATTCAAGGGGTGAAAAATGCATGTGAATATGTTCTAGTTAATGGACTTAAGGCTTAATTATGGATTTGCTAAGATTTCGATCACACTAGTTTTTGTCATTGACAACGATTTAGACTAGTTGGCTGTGATAAAATCTAAGTAGATAACCATAACTATGAACTTAGCTAAAACTTGAGACCGAAAGGAGAGGGAATTAGCTTAAAAGTTATCTAGATGACTAGGTGCTTAATTAATGAGAAATCTACTTAAGTACTCAGTTATCCACTGAGTGATACTCATAATTTGTTCTTAGCTTAGTTTGAATCAATTAGTGGGGTCGAAAGAACATCTAATTGGTTTAAGTTTAGCTAATGTTCAACTTAGACAAATCTAGCGCGAAGGTGTAGGTTTGTTGCTCTTAGAACACTCGGATCATATATGAACTTAATAAACCCCCTGAGTTGATTGATTTCATGTGTTTGACTGGTTCTGAACTCACTTTTAGTTAAATTTGCTAAATCAGATTGTAAGTTGTTTGTTTTGAACTTTTGAAGACTTTTCACTTTTTTCAACACTTTGGTCTTTAATTTAGAAGTTGTTAGTGTTATAAGTCAACCAATCTTCATAATTTACCCTTAAACAAGTTCAGAAACCAAGTACGAAGCCTAGAAAGTCGTTTCCCTGAGGATCGACATTACCAGACTTGCTCAGTGCTACTGCTGTTGAACAGTGGCGCACGCCAGAAGTATTTGCGCGCACCATTGTTCTTGCTGAAGAACACTGGCGCACGCCAGAAGTATTTGCGCGCGCCATTGCAGACCAAACTCTGGTCCGCACCTGGCTTGACACATTTGGAGCACGCCAAACGCACTAGTGGCGCGCGCCGAAGGGGGGCAGGATACAAAAAGAAAGAAAATCTTCAAGCACAAATCAACAGCACACTTCGGACAAGCACAAAAGGAAATCCGCATTCGAGGAACTACTGAAAGAAGTGAATCAAATTTGGCGCCGTTGCCGGGGATACTGAGTAAATAGTGCTCAATTTAGTGAATGAACTTGGTTAGGAAATTTTAATTTTTGTTACAAAAAAAAAATTAACAAAAAAAATTAGGTTTAATTTTTAGTTACTTGCAAAACAAATTACGTGTATGCCCTTAACCAGGTCCACTAAAAATTTTCCATTAGAATTTGAAGTGGACATCACTCGATTTGAAAGGACATTGCGTAAGAAGTTAAGGGAAGAAAGGATGGATCAACGACAAGAAGGACAAGGAGCTGAGGCTCAAGCTCCTCAACAATCTCTATTGGACCATGGAAGACCGACATATGAAGGAGCAAAAACAGGAATCCAGCATCCAGCTATTGAAACTGATCACTTTGAAATTAAGACGTCAGTGATTCATATGCTTCAAGCATCAAGTCAGTTCTATGGATTACCTAATGAAGACGCAAACGACCATCTTGGAAACTTCATGGAATTAGCTGATAACTTCAAGTATCAAGGAGTTTCGGATGATGTCGTTAAGATAAGAATGTTTCCATATACGCTTAGGGACAAGGCCAAACTGTGGTATAAGCAACTCAAGGATACTCCAATAACTACTTGGGCTGAACTTGCAAATGCTTTTCTGGATCAATATTTCCCATACTCAAGGACAAGTAAGTTAGTCAAGGAGATCACAAATTTTGAACAATATGAAGGAGATTCTTTGAGTGAAACTTGGGAAAGATTTAAGGGATTGCAGAGGAGTTGCCCACACCAAGGTTTATTGAAGGAGACCTTACTAAAAACTTTTTATTTTAGCCTTTCACCGACAACAATGGGAACTGTAGATGCTGCTTCTAATGGGAATTTTCTGAGAAAGGAAAGAGATGAAGCCTACCATATTTTGGAAGAGTTGGCAGCAACAAACAGAATAATCGCAAATGAGAGAAAAAAATAGCCAGTCAGAGAGCTTAGAGAACTAACTGAGCGAAGTGAGAAGAGAGGAATGATTGAACTTGATGCTTCCTCGGCATTACGAGCTCAGGTAGATTTAATGGCAAAACAGTTACGTGACTTGACCTGTAGCAAGGTTGATGCTGTTGCTATTCAACAAAATTGTGAAGCATGTGGCAACATTGGCCACGACATTAGTCAATGTGCCATGATGAACCAACAAACTGAGCCAGTCAATTTTGTTAGTGGTCAAGGACAAGGAGGAAACAGGATGGGGAATAATCCATATTCTTCAACATATAATCCTGGATGGAGGAATCATCCTAATTTCTCATGGAAAGATAGGAGCAACGACGATAACCTGGCAATTGTTCCAGATAAAAGACTACCATTACGTGCACCACAACAAGGACCACCTGGTTTTCAACCACGTGGATTTTTGGGAGAAAGAATGGGGGCCCTAGAGGAAAGATTTGATAAGGTAGAGAAATTTATCCAACAGACCGGAGAGTCATCTACTAACCAAAGCCAAATCTTGAAGGCCTTAGCAAGCCAAGAGGCAAGGCAAAATAATTTGGAACAATTCCTTAGGGGGCAATCAACTGCCATGCGAAACATGGAAATACAACTTGGGGAAATTGCAAAGGCAAATGCCCAAAGAGCTTCAGGTTCACTCCCTAGTTCTACTGAAGAAAATCCTAGAGATCACGTAAATGCTATCGCTTTGAGGAGTGGTAAAGAATTAGCATCTAAAACAGTCAACAAGAAGGCTAAAGAAAGTGAAGTGGTGGACTCTGACCAAGAAAAGGTTGATGATGTGGTGGAAGAGAGAGTTGTGGTAGAAGAAGAAGTTTACGTATCACCACCCCCAATGATTCCCATTCTACCTTATCCACAAAGGGTAAAGAGAAAGTCGAGAATGGATGAGAAATTTCTCCGCTTTATGGAGAAAATGAAGGATATTCAGATAAGCGTCTCTTTTCTTGAGATGCTAGATCAAGTTCCACACTATGCCAAGTTTCTAAAGGAACTAGTCACAAAGAAGAGGAAGTGGGAAGACAAAGAGACAGTCGCCCTCACAGTTGATTGTAGTTACCTAATTTCGAAAAATCTTCCTACAAAGCTAAAAGATCCAGGGAGTTTTACTATTCCTTGTTTTATAGGTGAACTCGAGTTTTCCAAGTGCTTATGTGATTTAGGCGCAAGTATCAACTTGATGCCTTTATCTACATTCCAAAAACTAGGATTGTGTGAAGTTAAGCCAACTTCCATGCTACTTCAGTTGGCAGACCAAACAATAAAGAAGCCATTCGGTGTGGTTGAGGATGTCCTGGTAAAGATAGATAAATTCATCTTTCCAGTTGACTTTGTGGTTCTGGATTTTCCTGTGAACAAGCTTTGCCCACTGATTCTTGGTAGACCGTTCCTTAACACGGCACACGCGTTGGTTGATGTTCATAATGGAAAATTGGTCCTCCAAATAGGAAAGGAGAAAGTTGAGTTTAAAATGAATAGTGTTATGCATCATCCTCTTGATGAAGAGATATGCATGAGGATTGATGTTGTGGAAGATTGTATCCTCGAGTTTTGTAAGAAAAATATCTCGAAAATAGAGGATACAGAAGAAGAAGAAGAACCACATGAAGAAGTGCAGAATGGGGAACAAGTGAAGGAGGAAGTTGACAAGAATTGTTTACTCGAGGAATTGGAAATTCAGTTGAAATATCGAACTCCACCCTCAATTGTGAAAGCTCCATCCTTGGAATTAAAAGAGTTACCCTCGCATCTAAGATACGCATTCTTAATAGAAGGAGGGAGATTACCGATTATAATCTCAAACAAGCTATCAAAGGACAAAGAGGAAAGGGTGCTAGCAATAGTAAACAAACGGATAAAGGCCATTGCTTGGCAAATTTCTGACATTAAGGGTATAAGCCCAGAGATTATGATGCACCATATTCACATGGAGGATGGAGCGAAACCAAGGGTAGATCGACAAAGGAGACTTAATCCTAACATGAAGGAAGTTGTAAAGAAGGAGGTGATCAAACTCCTAGAAGCCGGAATTATTTATCCGATCTCGGATAGTGAATGGGTTAGCCCTATCCATTGTGTCCCTTAGAAAGGGGGAATGATAGTGGTCATCAATGATGAGGGGGAACTCATTCCAACACGTACTGTGACCGGTTGGAGAGTGTGTGTTGACTATAGAAAATTAAATGATGCCACACAAAAGGATCATTTTCCTCTCCCATTCATTGATCAGATGTTGGAGAGAATAGCGGGGTATTCTTACTATTGCTTTTTGGATGGTTACTCAGGGTACAACCAAATTGCAATATATCCCAGAGATCAAGAGAAGACATCTTTCACATGTCCCTTTGGTATTTTTGCATACCGCAGAATGCCTTTTGGATTAAGTTGTGCTCCGGCAATATTTCAACGTTGTATGGAGTCTATCTTTTGGGAGATGAATGAGAAGATTATGGAAATTTTCATGGATGACTTCTCTGTTTTTGGGAAAACATTTGATCAATGTCTAGAAAATCTTGACAAAGTTTTGGAAAGATGTGAGGAAAAGAATCTTGTGCTCAATTGGGAAAAGTGCCATTTTATGGTGGATGAAGGAATAGTTCTGGGGCACAAAATTTCGAAAGTTGGAATGGAAGTAGACAGAGCTAAAACGGATGCGATAGAGAAGATGAATCCACCAACAACAGTCAAAGGAATTAGAGCCTTTCTGGGTCATGTAGGTTTTTATAGAAGATTCATCAAGAACTTCTCTCTAATTGCAAAGCCTCTGACAAACTTATTAATGAAAGAAGTACCATTCAACTTTGATGAGGAATGTCAGAAGGCATTTGATGCCCTAAAGAAAGCTTTGGTAACAGCTCCGGTTATTTCATCACCGGATTGGAAACTTCCATTTGAGTTGATGTGTGATGCAAGTGACCTAGCTTTAGGTTGTGTTCTTGGACAGAAGAAAGAAGGAAAGCTACATGTCATCTACTATGCCAGTAGAGTATTGGCAGGGGCTCAACTAAATTATACGACTACAGAGAAAGAGTTACTTGCGGTTGTCTATGCATGTGATAAATTCAGGACATACTTACTTGGTTCAAAAGTAATAGTCTATACCGACCATGCAGCTTTGAAGTATTTATTCTCAAAGCAAGATGCCAAACCTCGTTTGATGCGCTGGATTCTGTTACTTCAAGAATTTGACTTGTCCATCAAGGACAAGAAAGGAGCTGAGAATTTTGTCACAGATCATCTTTCTCGTTTAGAGAAAAGCGACGGAATGGAGAAAGATGGGAAGATTCAGGAAGAGTTTCCTGATGAAACCATAATGACAATGAGTAGAGTAGAAGCCCCATGGTATGCGGATTTTGCCAACTTTTTAGTTGGAGAAATTATTCCTACAGGCCTGAGTTATCCTCAAAGGAAGAAATTCCTAAGGGATGCTCAAATATTTATTTGGGATGATCCATACCTCTTTAAGAGATGTAATGATGGGATGCTTCGTCGGTGCATTACTGATTGGGAAATAGAGAATATTCTAGAGCAATGTCACAACACTCCATACTTAGGTCATTATGGAGCAACAAGAACTGCAGCAAGGGTATTCGAGTGCGGATTTTATTGGCCCTACATATTTAGAGACGCATGTACCTATGTGGAAAAGTGTGATCGCTGTCAGAGGATGGGTAACATCTCAAAAAGAAATGAGATGCCGTTATCTGGAATTTTGGAAATTGAGCTCTTTGACGTTTGGGGATTGGACTTTATGGGACCTTTTCCTACATCGTATGGAAATAAGTATATTTTGGTTGGAGTTGACTATGTTTCCAAGTGGGTAGAAGCTTTAGCGTCACCTACAAATGACGCCAGAGTTGTTATCCGATTCCTTAAGAAACTCTTCTCGAGATTTGGTGTACCAAGAGCAATAATCAGCGATGGAGGATCACACTTCTGTAACAAACCATTCGAAGTCCTACTAAAGAGATATGGGGTAACACACAAGGTGGCAACACCTTATCATCCCTAAACAAGTGGGCAAGTTGAGCTTTCCAATCGAGAGCTTAAAAAGATTTTAACAAAGACGGTTGGATCGGCTAGAAGAGATTGGTCGAACAAGCTCGACGATGCCTTATGGGCTTATCGTATGGCATTCAGAACTCCGATAGGAATGTCGCCATATAGGCTTATTTATGGCAAGGCTTGCCATCTTCCTGTAGAAC
>SOPF01025937.1:2464-27725 GCA_012979155.1 Hypericum perforatum
GTCCCGTGGTTCTTGGACTTCATCAATAGAACCCCTGCAACTTGACACGCCCCCGTAAGCTGGACTGAAAATGTCAAGCAGTCCGAGCTTAGCAATTAAAGAAGCAAACCGTGGACCAGTGAGACTCTTAGTCAAGACATCGGCCAGCTGGTTCTCTGTACGCATGTGAAAAAGTTTGATCAGACCAGCCTCCAATTTTTCACGAACAATGTGACAGTCCACCTCGATATGTTTCGTACGCTCGTGAAAGACCGGGTTCTCTGCAATGTATATGGCCGATTTATTATCACAATAAAGGAGTGCTGGGTTGGTCCAGGATACTTGAAGCTCCTCCAATAGATACGTTAGCCATTGAACTTCACGAGTCACAGTGGCAAGCGCACGATACTCTGCTTCCGAGGAAGAGCATGACACGGTGTTTTGTTTCTTTGCCTTCCAAGAGATTAACGAATCACTAAGGAAGACACAATATCCAGTAACGCATCGCCTGGAATCAACACACGTTGCATAGTCACTATCAGCGTACGCCTTGAGCTGTAGAGGAGTAGATGCAGGATAAAATAAACCTTTCCCTGGACAAGACTTCAAGTATCGAAGGACATTATAAGCCGCAGTAAGGTGATGTTCTTGGGGAGCAGTCAGGAATTGGCTTAACTGTTGAACTACATAAGCAATGTCAGGTCTTGTCCCAGAAAGATAAAGGAGCCTTCCAACTAAACGTCTGTAATGAGAAGAATCTGCAACGACTGTTGTGCCATCAGCAGTAAGCGTGGTAACAGGTGACTTAGAAGATTGAGAATACACAATATCATCAAGAAGACGCCCCCCGTGCTTGGTACTGAGATGAGTGTGTGCATCCATAGGAGTAAGACGAGGTTTACAAGCAAGGAAGCCTGCATCACGAAGAAGCTCTAAGACGTATTTCTTCTGACAAATGAGCAGACCATCAGAATTTCTGGCAATTTCAAGACCCAGAAAGTAGCGAAGAGGTCCAAGATCTTTGAGTTTCAGGGTGCATTCCAAGTGATGTTTAGTAGCAGCAATAATAGCATTGGAATTCCCAGCAAGGATGATGTCGTCAACATAAACGAGAAGAACTGTAATGGAGTCAGATTTGGACAAGATGAACATGGAGTGATCATGCTGAGATTTCCGAAAACCAAAATCAAGAAGAATGGAAGTAAGTTTGGCAAACCATTGACGACTAGCTTGCTTGAGGCCATACAAAGATCGTTGCAACTTGCAAACCTTTCCAGTATCCGTAGCAGCGAGTGCAAGACCTGGTGGTGGATGCATATAAACATCCTCATGGAGATCCCCGTGAAGAAACGCGTTGTTGACATCCAGCTGATGCAGGAACCAGTTATGGCGAGCAGCAAGAGCCAACAGGAGACGAATTGTGGACATCTTGACAACGGGACTGAATGTATCGAAGTAATCGATGCCAAGAGTTTGAGTATATCCCTTGGCGACCAGACGGGCCTTGAAGCGTTCAACACTTCCATCTAATTTATGTTTGATTTTGTAAACCCAACGACAACCAATAACAGGTTTCTGGGAAGGGGGATCAACAAGCACCCATGTGTTGTTAGAAGCAAGAGCATCCAACTCAAGCTTCATAGCGCGAATCCAACAATCATCGCGGACAGCCTGTTCATATGACTCGGGTTCTACTTGATTGACTAAAGATAGACTAAAAGCTCTATATGCAGGAGTGACATGAGCAAAACTAAAATAATGATGAATGGGAAAATGTAAGTGGGACTGACCTACAAACGACGAGGGAGTCAAGGTGGGCTGCAGAGTCGAGTCCAGGTGATAATCTTTGAGGTAGGCAGGAAGTGTTTTGGAGCGAGTGGATTTTCGGAGAGGTTCATCAGAGCAGAGGTGGGTTTCCTCGCTAGGCATCTGGTGAAACTGTACACCAGGTATGGAAGTATTTTGGGAAGTGGACTCATCAAAGCCAAGTTGGGTCGACTGGCTAGGCATCTGAGAACAATGATTCTCAGGGAAGGGTGGTTGAGTGGGTGGTAGTTCATCAGGATAGGTAAACCATGAATCATGTGAGGATGGAGCTGGAGCTGCTTGAACTGCAGGAGCATCAGGAGAAACAATCTTGAAAGGAAATATGGTCTCATAGAATATCACATCGCGAGAGATAACCACTGTATGATTCGTCAAACTATAGATTTTGTAACCCTTTATACCAGAAGGTATTCCCAAGAAGACGAATTGTTGAACTCTGCGATCAAACTTGTTACGGATTCCAGAAGGCACAGCAGCATAACAGAGGCAGCCAAAGACTCTTAGATGAGTGAAAGAAGGAGGCTTATGGAACAACGCAGCAAATGGCGTCTGCTTTTGTGGCAAACTGGAAGTTGGCAGACGATTCATTATATACACAGCATACAGTACACCATCACTCCAAAAGGAAGTGGGAAGACCAGATTGAAATATCAATGCCCTGGAAATATTGAGAATATCTTGATGCTTCCTCTCCACTCGACCATTTTGTTCAGGAGTGTAGGCACAACTTTGTTCATGAACGATCCCTTTATTTTTGTAAAATTCTGACATATCAAATTCTTTCCCCTGGTCTGATCTTATTTTCTTAACTCTTTTGTTGAACTGGGTTTCAATGAGCCGCAGGAACTGTTGTAGATAGTGTCTTGTATACGACTTGTCTTTCATCAAGTAAATCCAGGTGTATCGAGAGTGATCATCCACAATAGTTAAAAAATAAGCAAATCCATCATATGAATACTCAGCAAACTTGCCCCAAATATCCACATGGATCAAGTCAAAAACATCCTCAGATACAGAATCACTTATTGGAAATGGAAGTCTCTTATGTCGTGCATAGTGACAAGATTCACAGTGATCTATAACATGAGCTTGAACTAAGGGATCCAACTTAGCAATCTCTTGTATCCGAGCTTGAGACGCATGTCCTAGACGACAATGCCAAAGATCCATGGTAGGAACAATGGTTGCAGTAGAAGTTGAAGCAGAAACGGATGATGGAGGATGTGGTTCTGATTTTGAAGGTGGCTTTGGATGTGGTGATGGCTGTGGTTTAGGTGGGGTGTGTTTGAGGATGTAAAGACCTTCAGACTCCGCAGCCTCACCAATCATTCTCCCACTGACCAGGTCCTGAATCAAACACATATTATGTCGAAAAGAGAATTGAAAAGGGAAGGAAGAGGTTAGTTTGCTGACTGATAAAAGATTAAAACCAAAGGTTGGAACTAAAAGAACATTAAACAAGAACAAATCAGATCCTAATTTGACTGTCCCTATGTGTGTTGCACGTGCGTGTTGTTGGTTTGGCAGTGTGACCATAGCATTGTGAATGGATTGGTACTCTACATATGATGTGGTTGAACATGCTATGTGGTCAGAAGCGCCGGAATCTAAGATCCAAGTATTAGTGTTTCTAAACGCAGAGGAAATTCTGGAAATATTAGAAGAAATCAGAAAATGGTTACCAGAAAAGGAAGGTGGCTGGTGTACAGAATTAATGTGTGCTTCATCAGCAAGAGGGCCTCTAGGATTCCTAGGAACTGAACTCTTAGGCATCCCAGAAGATTGTTGGACAAGCGCTATCAAGTGGTTGAATTGATCAGCAGTAAGGCCAGATTTAGTAAGAACAAGATCTGAGGGACTTCCAGGTGAATCAGATCTATCAACAGCTGCTGCAGTAGATGTAGATCCTGCAAAACTGGAATTTCCCGTTTTGGTAAACTTAAAGTTGGGTGGAAATCCATGCTTTCTATAGCACTTCTCCACTGTATGACCCTCTTTTCCACAATATGTGCAAATCGGCTTCTTAGAATCACCCCAACTCTTCTGCTTGAAACTAGACTTCCCATTATATGACTGCTTGGGCCCTGCAGTTGCAAGAGCAACTGTATTGTCTATAGACGGTTTGGATGAACCAAGAAGCTGCTGTTCATGCTGCATAGTGAGATATAACGTTCTGCTCATGCTAGGAAGAGGATCCACCAACATTATTTGTGACCTTACAGTGTCATAGTTGTCATTTAAACCAATGAGAAACTTGATTACTTGATCTCTCTGCATATACTCTCGGCTGGAGCGGACAGAGTCACAATCAGCAGAACCACGAACAGAGTCCACACAACGGCACATAGCAATGGGTCTATATTGAACAAACTGATCCCAAATGGTGCGAAAATTTGTAAAATACTCATTAACAGAACACGCTCCCTGCTTCAAAGTACATAACAACATTTGAAGTCGGGCAACTTGAATAGAATCTCCAGTCCCAAACCTCTCTCGAAGATCATTCCAAATCTCAGCAGCAGTCTCTAGACCATTCAAGCTCTGACTTATCGAAGGCTCAATGGAAGCCAGTAACCAGCTAACAACGATACTATTACACGTTTCCCAATCACTATACTCCACGTCCCCAAACTCAGGTAAGGTAATAGAACCGTCAAACAAAAACCATTTCCTTTTGGATCTTAGCACTCGTGCCATATTCTTGCTCCAAGTATGATAGTTGAGATTATTTAACAAAGGAGTTACAAGTATCGAAGTAGGGTTCTCACTCGGATGCAGATAAAACACAGATCTATCGCTTCCTCCAATAGATTCAAGAAAACCAGGAGAACGAGAACGTTGAGAAGGATCACCTGGCAGTTGATGCATCCCAGCAGCTTGAGCTTGAGGAGGCTCTTCACGAACGGGTTGTTGTTGACCATGTCCACGCGCCATTAAAACGTCGACGAAGGACCTTGAAGGAGAAGGAGAGTTGAGATCCAGGATCCTGACTACGCAAGCTCACGCTTGTGCTCTGATACCATGTCAAGTGAGGTGGCACTAAACCAAAGAAGTTGACGAGAGAAAACGGTTATAACTGCCAGCAACGGGAAAAGTACCCTTTTTATTTTATTGAGTAAAAATGATTGGTTAGTTTGATAACTAATCATCCACTAGTTTTTATACACGTATGTTTGCCGTTAGTATCCTGGGGCACTATTACACTTTTACTACCCAAGGTCTGAAGCGTGTTTCCATTGCTCCCTCTGAGTGTGCGTCTAACTTCAATTGAGTCCCGTGGTTCTTGGACTTCATCAATAGAACCCCTGCAACTTGACATTAAGAGTATCAGGTTGGGATTCAAGACCCCAGGGAAGCTATCGAAGGTAAGTTCTTCGGAATTGGGAATCGGTGTTTAATGTTGTAATTGGTGTGATCTGAGGGAATGCAACAGTATTCCGTATGCTTGGAATGAGGTTTGTGGTACTCAACGCAACGGCTCTTGCTTATCTTGGCAGTGTTCGACCGTATGTGATAGATAGATGCTTTGCAAGTTTGTCCACTTTCACCTGACTGAGAATGAACAACATTAAGAAACTAAGGAAGTTAATAGTGCTGAAACTGTTGTCTGGTAGAGAACATAATTTACTGTGAATGAAAGATGAGATCAATAGCAGTTTCTCTTATGATCATAGGACTATTGGATGCTGCATTTGCATTTGTGCTGGGTGCAAATGACGTCAATTTAGCTTGCCACTGTTTGTAATCTATAAAGTTGTTTTTTTTCCACTAGAGTCTTCTATTTGTTTAGTACTCTGATTTCTTCTAGAAAGAATGATTCTGTTCTCCATGTTATCTGACTTTTCCGTTCTGCTGCGTCAGGAACCTACATTGACAAGAAATGCCCTTTCACCGGCAATGTCTCTATCAGAGGTCGTATCTTTGCTGGCACATGCCACAGTGCAAAGATGATGAGAACCATCATCGTTCGCAGGAATTACCTTCATTTTATCAACAAGTACCAAAGGTACTGTATAAAGTCTCCATTGGAGTCTGTGTTGTTGATGAAAAGCTCATCGTTCTACTTTCATGATAATGTGACTTCTGGTCTTCTCCCCTTGTGTAGAGACGAGAAGAGATACTCCAACATTCCAGCTCACGTAGCACCATGCTTCCGCGTCAAGGAAGGGGATCATGTCATCATTGGGCAATGCAGCTTATTGTTGAATCAAATCTTTTTGATATTTCCTCTGTTGTTTGCCTAATTGCTATGTGTGCTTGTTCTTCCTTGGATGTCTGATCTCTGATTTCAATTATCGGAAACCAACCTTCCAGGCCATTATCTAAAATTGTGAGATTCAACGTCTTGAAAGTTATCCCTGCTGGATGATCGACTGGAGGCAAGAAGACCTTCACAGGCATGTGAGCGAGCATGCATTCTCAATGTTATTATTTGCATTTTCGAGTTCTTGTAAGAGAACGTTTCTGTAGTTTCAGAATATGTAAGATTTTACTCTTGGTCAATTAAATTAACTCGTGTAATGGTCAATCAATTATCAATTGGAGCTTTTGTGCCTTGATTTAAGCAAATTCATGTTATTATTTTTTATTTTCAGTTGTTTAATTAGGCTAAACTTGTTGCAATTGATAAGCACAAGTAGTTTGTTGCTAGGATAGGTTCCATTACGGGATAAGTTTCTAGTTGTTATATCTTGCAAATTGAATCATATACACTTGTTCTAAGGTTTACATACAACAGTTGTGCACAGACAAATTTTCTTTAGTTAAAGACGTGGGACTGGAATAACAACGATGGTGGCTGGCTCTTGGAGGAGAGGTCTAAGAGTTTGGGAGGAGGATTGTTTGAACCAGCTACGTGGTGTTATCGATGATTTTGTCCCGTCGGCTGCTTCCCCTGACAAATATGTTTGGCTTCCTGACAGGAGCAACGGATTCTCAGTACATCGGCTTTATGATATGCTTTTCCAAGGTTTTTTGGTACAATCTTCGGGGGTCTACAAAGAAAGTATGGCAAACCTTGTACCCTCTAAGGTCAGCTGGTTCTTGTG
Source organism: Hypericum perforatum (assembly GCA_012979155.1). Classification (NCBI taxonomy): domain Eukaryota; kingdom Viridiplantae; phylum Streptophyta; class Magnoliopsida; order Malpighiales; family Hypericaceae; genus Hypericum; species Hypericum perforatum. The sequence continues at coordinate 9,319 of SOPF01025937.1, forward strand.
GGCTGCTCTCAAAGGTCAACTTAAGACCTGGGACAATCTTTTGAGGATTGGCTTCATTCCCCTTCAAGCCGCCACATGTGCACTTTGTAACTCATAAATTGAGTCCTCTGACCATCTTTTTCTACATTGTAGCTTTTCCTTGAAAGTGTGGAATGCCGTTTTAAAGTCCGCCGGGGTTAGATTGTGTGCCGGGAGAATGTCGATTGGTCTTTTGGAGGATTGGATGGGACTTGTCAGAGTGGGGATTTTGCGAAAATTATGGTATAGTATCTTTGCAGCATGTTGCTGGCATATTTGGTTCATGCGAAATAAGGTTATCTTCAAATCTGGCCAGGCTTGTGTGAATAAGGTCATCCTTTCAGTGTGGAGAAGTGTTTCAGAGTGGACACTTTGGTCTGGGTTGGCTGAGGATTGGATGGGACTTGTCAGAGGGAGGATTTGTGTTGCTGGCATATTTTTTTTGTTATTTTTATTATTTTTTGGTTGTTTAGGGTTATGCTTAATGTTGCATGATCGGTTTTCTTTCTCCTTTTTCTTTTTTCCTTTTGGGTTTGGCTGTATTTTGGTCCAAGTTAATCTCTTCTCTGTATGTGTTATTTGGATCTCATAGCTGCAGATTAAAGTTCCATTGCCTTCTACTTCGAGCTGAAAAATCTGTTTGTATCAGCAAATGCGTCAGCATAAGAAAAAAAGTTTGGGGCCTGTTGTGTTGGTACGGATTGATCGAGCTATGGATATTTTGTTGTTGTTACCCAACATATGATAAGTTCTTGCTGTGAAGATGCAGCCTAACAGTAGGCCAAGGATTCTTGTTCATGAATAGCCATCAATATAACACAATGTCTTCTGACATATGATTTAAAATTCATTTACTTTCATAAATAAAAAATGATAATAATTTGGCAGATTGCTCAACCCTTCTAACAGTATGGTGCGTTTGATACAAGCTATTGTTTCTATAAGCTCTCCCTGCTTGTTTTTGGCCGCACTTAATTATGTGTCTTCTGTTGAAGATTGATGTACTGGATGTTATTCACCTTCTTTTGTCTGCTCATTTAATAGGCTTACATGAAACTGTTATCTTATTTGCTATTGTCTTGATGGTTTCAGGTTAATAAATACTATGATCTTGTTACTAGCTTCTATGAGTTCGGCTGGGGAGTGTCTTTTCACTTTGCTCCCAGGTAATGACTTCTTACTTATATTCATCTTATGCTCATAGTAAACAACATTTGTTTCACTAGGGTTGCTCATAAACGGTATGTGTTTGTAACAATTTTGATTCAGATTTAAGGGAGAATCTCTGCGTGAGAGCATCAAACGACATGAACATTTTCTTGCATTACAACTTGGATTGAAGCCCGGACAGAAGGTATAATAGTGATAATGGAGTCTAGGTTAAAGAAGCTATCGTGATAATTGAGTTTGATGTTTCATTTGTTGCAGGTGTTGGATGTGGGGTGTGGAATTGGTGGCCCATTGAGAGAAATTTCTCGATTCAGGCAAGTTTTGAATCTGGTATCAATTTTAGGTTCCTGTTAGTTGTGTCGATCATGGGGCTTGTGGACAATCGACTATTTTCATCTTTGTGCTGTAACCACAATGTCTTTTATTGCTTCTATCTTGTTTTTTCCATGGTTCGATCTGTCCTGACATACTCTCGTATTTAGCAGTTCAACATCAATTACAGGTTTGAACGACAATGAGTACCAGATTTCAAGAGGGAAGGTAAATAATGGCTGTATCCTTTGCTAATTGAGGAGCATCTTTCATCGTTTACTTAACATTTCGGAAATCTTATTGTCATACTCTTTTGGTTCTCCTCAAGAACTGAATCGTGCTGCAGGATTGGACAAGACCTGTGATTTTGTCAAGGTCGGTTGCTTGTTATATTCACAACACTGGTCTAGTCTTATCACTTAGCATGCGATTATATTGAACTCGTGAAATGTCTTGGTTTTGGTATTTGGGTATTAATTGAGGTGTGTTGTTATTGAGATTAGGTGCAGCTCGAATTAATCGGGGAAGGGGAAGGGGCGCTCGGTAAAGGCGGAAATCGTTACTTTAAGAAGAATATGGGGTTGGGATTCAAGACCCCCACGGAAGCTATCGAAGGTTTTGTTCTGTTCCCATTTGTGGCTCCTTTTCTATATTAATTAGATTGGCTGTTACGTCAAGATTGAGCAAGTTTTGTTTGGTGAATTCGATGAATGGTTCCACGTCGTCTGCAATTTTGTCTGTGGGGGTTATTCCCACGATGCATGTTTCGTTCCTGTGATTGTTGGAATCTGTAATTTGTGCTAAAAGTTATTAGTGTGATCCGAGGGAAATGCAATAGTAGTAGTATGCTTCGAATGAGATTATGGTACACACTGGCTCTTCCTTCTCTTGGCTGTGTTCAACAATAGATGATAGACGTTTGGTATGTTTATCTACTTTTACACGATGAAGTTAAATAGTATTGACACTGTTGTCTGGTAGAGAACAGAATTTACTGTGAATGATTTGCGCACGAACTTTGACTAACAACTGAATGAAAGATGAGATCAATAACAGTTTCTCTTATTATCATAGGAGTACTAGATGCTGCATTTGCACTGCAAAATGCAAATGGTGTCAATTTTGCTTGCCATTGTTTCTAATCTATAAAGTTGTTTTTTGTCTAGAGTCATCGATTTGTTTAGTACTCTGCTGTCTTCCGAGAAGACTAATGTTCTCCATGTTGTGTGACTTTTTTGTTCTGCTGCATCAGGAACTTACATTGACAATAAATGCCTTTTCTGTTCACTGGCAATGTGTCTCTTAGGGGTATTTAAGATTTTATTCTTGGTTAATTAAATTAACCCGTGTAATGGTCAATCAATTATCAATTGGGTCTTTTGGGCCTCGATTTAAGTCCCAAGTGTTAAAAGCGACATGGAAATTATGAATCATTTGACCCTAAAATATGCAATGTCCATTAGTCCCATTATACTGTTTAATCGGTAATTAGATAAAACAATTGTCATCAATGTATCTTATTAGATTTTATTTGCGAAGCTTCAATTATCTCATGGGTAAAGCTATTTCAAAAGTGTTGGTATCTTATTAGTTTATTTTTAAAATAAAATGATCATTCCATTTTTGTGGTTACCACTGAATATGATGGATTGGGATTTGGATTGGGATTGGCTACTTTCCCTCGACCTTGCAAAAGAGGACCTTGTAGAGATGGGAGATGGAAAATTAACTTGGCCAACTTTAGACTATTAGTTCTTTTGGCATTATTTATGAATACGACCACTCGTAGAAAAGAGGGCCCTATAACATATTTCCAAGTATCTTCTCCCTTTCTTCTACTATCTTCTACCTACAACAAATTAATATAAGCAAGGGTTCCTTTTAGGAAGAACTTCAGTCTCATAAAACCAATATCAGCCTTTTTATTGCTCAATCGAGGGATGGATATAACTTAGCAGTAGAGTATCACCTTGATGCAGTGGAAGTCATTAGTTGAGCTTGATTATGCTAAAGTCCAATCTGAGTTTTCTCTTTGGCCTTGCTCCCCTATGGTCGTGATTTAATATTGTTACTAGTTAATTTTAATGTTTGTACTCGTTTACTTATAATGATATTTGTATACTAATTTATTTTAATCGTACATTGAATCTGTTAAGTTGTATGTGCCACCGCTTTTTAGTATTGTGACAATAATTTTGAATTTTGGAAAAAATTGTAATTTTGAATGAAAGATTTTTTGTTTTAGGGTTTTAATTTTGAATGTACTATAATTTGTTAGTTATTTAAATGTTTTTTTCATGATTTTAGGTAGGGATGTGCATTCGGGATATCCTGAATTTCCCGAGTACCGAATAGAAAAAAAAGTCATCCCGATTCTGTACCGAAATTTTTTTGGGATAATTCCGATTCCGAATTAAAATTTCGGGATTATCCCGAAATTCCCGAAAATACCGAAATTTTTATCACAACTTAGAAACCAGAGAAGCTCCCCTTAAAAAAAACATAGAAAGACTATTTCTCTTCTGAGTTTGCCCATATATGGATATAAACTATTTTCATAGAAAGCATTGCACCTGCGAATCCAAAGCTATTCAAAAAGAGTAGCATTGTACCTGGGATGTCGTGGTTTTAGTCTTTTAGACCAGTAGAAGATAATTCTCTAGGATATCGTAGTTTTAATTTTAGGGTCTTTAGTTTTAGTTTAGGAAATAGATATAAAAGTGTGCTGGGCTCATTTAGTTTAGGATTTACTGGGTTTCGATAGTGAGTAACTTATATATATATATATATGTATATATATATATATATATGTATATATATATATATGTATATATATATTTATGTATATATGTATATATATATGTATATATATATATATATGTATATATATATGTATATGTATATATATAGAAAATTATAATTTAGTATTCGGTACTTTGGTATTTTGGTAAAATCCCAAAAAATTCCGAACTAATACCGAATACCGAAATTTCAAAAATTCTTGAAAAATTCATGCCGATTAAAATCCGATCCCAAAAACAAAATCTCGAATACCGAAAAAAATCGAGATTCCCGAAATCCCAATCTCATTTGCACACCTCTAATTTTAGGCATTACGTAATATTTTTAGTGAATAATTTTCATACTTATATTTTGTAATTTTTAGGATTCTAATTAATAATGATATATCTATAATATTTTTGTATATATGATACTATTCTTTAATTCCTTTCATTAGAAATTTATCTAGTTCTCGTTAAATGTTAACCGGATATAAATGATGAGAATAGGCATTTATATTTTACTATATAAGAACGCAACACATTCTAGTTGGATTACAGGTTAACAAAGTCCAGACATTTTCTAGTTGTCAATCCGAATGAATAAAAAAGTACGAGTGAGTTTCAAAAATAAAAAGTTAATATTAAACTATGTTATGACCCTTAAAGATAAAAGGGAAAAGTACACATAGGTACCCTGTGGTTTCACGGATTATCATTTGGGTACCATGTGATTTTTGAACTATAGAATCAGTCCAACTTATTCTAATTTTTATCACGGGCAGGTCCCAATCTCTTGCCCGCAATTTTTTTACGAAACGTCGTCGTTTCGCATCCTAGGTGGCGGTCCACGTGTTTTGGTTAAATATCTATTTTAGTACTAAATATTTTACAAATTTTTTAAAAACCCTAATCCTAAATCTTCTCTTCCTCCTTCTCCATTCTCGCCGCAGCCGCTTCCAACCCCCTTTTCCCAAGGTAAAAAAGAAATATAAATTTCTGGAATCTATCCCAGCCCACGACGACGTCAACTCGATGGTCTCCGGGGCAACAACTGGAACTCAGACTCTGCGCCACCTCTTCCCCCTAGCACACCTCCAGCTTCCAAATCGGGACAGCAAAAAGTCAAGCATCGGGGCCGATGGCATCACTGGAATAACCATAGCTATCTTTGTCGTCGGAGGAATACTTGTTTTCTTTTTGGTGAAGAGAAGATCAAGGAGGTCATCAACCGACTTAGAAAAGCTCGACAATCTACAGTAAGAGGGAACCCGGTCAAATGCCTTGCTATCGAGAAGGAGGTGTAGGAGCAAGGGGAGAGGCGGTGGACAGTCTATAGCGGGAGTCTCGATCGGTCGGTGTCTGGTGATGCGCAGAGTTCCCCATGATGGTTTCTTCATTTTCTTCGCCGACCCAAGACAATGGTAAGGACCAAAGTGGGTCCTGCTATATGGGTTAATTAGATAATTTTTCTAAAAAAAAATTGTGAAAGGAAAGGAGATGCCTTGGGAAAAAGGGAGTGGAAGTGGCGGCGTCAAGGATGGAGGCCGTGTCGGATATCGGATCATCATCTCCGGTGCTAGAGGGTTTGGGGATTTTTTTGGGAGGAGGGGTTGTGAAAAGAGAGAGGAGGAAGAAGAGAAGATTTTAGGATTATGGTTTTTTAAGAATTTAACTCACAACACGTGGACATCCACCTAAGATGAAAAACGGCTTCGTTTTGTAAGAAAATCGCGGGCAGGGGATCAAGACCTGCCCTTGATGAAAATTAGAATAAGTTGGACCGATTCTATGGTTCAAAAACCACATGGTACTCAAATGATAATCCGTGAAACTACAGAGTACCTATGTGTACTTTTCCCAAGATAAAAATAAGAGGTACCAAAGCAAAAGATAAAGTTCTTTTTTTTCTTTTGCTGTAAAGATAAAGTTATTCTTGACTAGTCTCTTATTATGCGTGGACACGAGACCAATCTAAGAACACGCGTGTGCCCGAGCCGTACATGCAAAAGGTGGCAGGCGTAGAGAGGTGATTGGCCAATCCACGCGCGCATCCCAATGAGATGAGATAATTGAAATACCAACTCCGAAGATTACTTAAAATAGTGGAACCTAAAATTAAATTGGCCAACTTTAGACTATTGACTCGTAGAAAAGGGGACCCTGTAAGTTGTAACATATTTCCAAGTACCTTCTTCTTCTTCTCTCTCTCTTCCACAACTTCTGCGGTAAGTTTGCTGTCTTTGAGATAAGACCAATCTAGCTTTGTAACTAAGAGAAGTCATAAGAGCTTTTGGGTGGGATCTAATCTAGTTACTACTCTTCAAGTGCGTCACTTTTGTATTTTTTTAATATCATTCATCATCGGGTGATTTGTATGTGGTTTTAGATTAATTATGTATTTTTCTAATATGCAAATATACAATGATTCATCAAGTAATTTGTATGTTGTTGGGTTTTTTTTATGGGAATATAATTCACGATGTTTGTTGACATTTGTTTGGGGAGCACTCCTCCAGGTTCTGTTTGCTAAATTAGCTCCGGACGGAAACATTTGGGACTTGTTCATCGATATATTTATAGGTTCTTCTTCGCCATTTTGAAATGCTATTGATAATTGCTAATTCTCCAAGACTTTGTCTATATGAATATGAAGAGTATAATATTTGCCTTCTACAGCTGGATCGACCGACAACATTGCACCTGAGTTTATCATTTCTAACTTTTTGTTTTTTCTGTTTTTCTAATTATAAGCTATTCTATTATTTGTCTATTTGATATCGAAAGAAGAAGCCGTCAATGGTCTACCCCTGTTTTTGTTGGTGAAAAGTAGCAAGTTTTAGAGAAAAAATCAACAACATATCATCTTGCTCTTAAAAATGAACAAGTCACCTAATCTCAATTTTTTAATGTAACTTCAGGCCGATGAATCTTTTACCAACAAGTATGATACATAAGAGACAGCTGACTATCGGTGAGTAATTACTTCTACTCTTATTCCTGGATGTGAAAAGTATAGTTTAACTGGAACTGCGTTTCTTCATCTGTGTCATGTCTTGACTTGGGTTCCCACGAATTTTAGGCCCTAGCCAGGAAATGATTTCAGAAACCTCCATATGGGACTGGGATGTATTCCTCAGCTTTCGAGGTCCAGACACACGCCACAAGTTCACTGATCATCTATATCACAACTTGATACAAAAGAAGATCAGAGTGTTTAGAGATGCCGAAGGGATCCGGGCCGGAGATGGAATTTCTCAGTGTCTTGACGAAGCCATTGAAAGATCAAGGCTCTCTGTCGTCATATTCTCTAAAGACTATGCTTCCTCCGATTCGTGTCTTGATGAGCTGGTAACTATACTCAAATGCAAGAAGGAAAGGAAGCAGAGAGTTATCCCCATCTTCTTTGAAGTTGAGCCGTCAGAATTGCAATATCATAGGACGGATGTACATGAACAGAAATATGGTAAGGACAGATTGCAGGACTGGACGTCAGCTCTGGAAGATGCTAAGGAGCTAAAAGGGGAAGTATACGTTGCCGGGTAGGTATTTTGATCATCTTTAAAGTTACTTTATGTGAATTAAACAGTTAGTCCATTTGAATTTTGATTGTTAAAAAAATCAGAATCTTTCCCTCTCAACTGCACCAATATCCAATATTTCATTGTTTGAATCTTTTAGTTTCTGACATTTCAGCTACGAGCACGAGTTTCTTGAGAAGATCGTCAATCAGATAATGAGCTTCTTGGGTCCAAACAAGGTGCTGCTCCGTGAGCTCGTCAACCGTTCGAACATGGCGCTGGATGACGCGGAGAACAAGGAGATAACTGACCCTGATGTTAAATCGTGGTTAGATGAGCTCAAGGATGAAGTCTATGATGCCGAAGACTTGCTTGCTTATGACTCACATGCGATAGCTAGCGACTCTTATTCTGTTGTTGCAAAGGTCGGAACCAAGGTCGAGGAGAAGTTGGAGGAGATTCTTGAGAGACTCGCTCAACGGAAGAAATTTATGGAGAATCTAGGCCTGGGGGACTGTGGCCGAGAAGCTGACGGGTACGGTCATAACTTACCTCTGGAAAGAATTACTACTTCATTGGTTGACGATTCTGAGGTGAAAGGCAGAGAAGCTGATACAGAAGCTATTACAAAGTTGTTGATGTCAGAAGAAACAAATGGTGCGAATGGCTTGGGCGTGATTGCTATTGTGGGTATAGGCGGCCTGGGGAAAACCACACTTGCTCAGCTTGTCTACTCCCAGAAGGAAGTATCAGAGAAGTTTCAACTCAAAGCTTGGATCTGTGTTTCAGAAGAAACTGATGTTTTCTTGGTTACAAAAAATATCTTGAAAGGATTTGTTCCTGGGGTTCGTGGTATTGACAAAATGACTCCGGATCTTCTTCAGACCAATCTCAGGGATGCTTTGACGGGGAAGAGATTTTTGCTTGTTCTTGATGACGTCTGGAACGAAAGTCTAGAGTCCTGGAAGAAATTACTGATGCCTTTGAAGCATGGATTGCAGGGTAGTCTGATCATTGTAACTACACGAAGCAATAAAGTGGCATCCCTTGCATCCACCATTCGTGCTTATTATTTGAAGGAGTTAACTGAAGATGAATGTTGGTTGGTATTTGCAAGGTGTGCTTTTAGAGATGAAGATCCAATTGATTATTCGGATCTGGTTTCAATCGGACGGAAATTGGCTACCAAATGCAAAGGCTTGCCTCTCGCTGCGAACGCTCTAGGAAGTCTCCTGAGTGAAAATAAGGATGCAACAGAATGGGAGCGGATATTGAGAAGCGATATATGGAATCTAGAAGATTGTCGCATTCTTCCTGCACTAAGGTTGAGCTATCGTTATCTTCCACCAAGTCATAAAAGGTGCTTTGCCTATTGTGCATTATTTCCAAAGGATTATGAATTCAAAATTGATGAATTGGTCAGATTGTGGATGGCAGATGGTATTTTCGCTTCTCATAAAGGAAATAAGCCAATGGAAGTAATTGGGGCCGATTGCTTCGATGCTCTATTGTCAAGATCGTTTTTCCAAAAAGCAAGAGTGATGAGGACCGAGTGCTTTGTAATGCATGATATCATTCATGATATGGCTAAATATGTTGCCGGAGATTTTTTCTACTTACTGGAAAGAGATAATGCATGCTTGATGCCAGAAAGGACTCGCCATTTGTCATATCTATTCGATGCTCCATTTGAAAAAAGCAAGTCACTGCGAACATTTTTATCTATAAGAAAATCCAGGTGGTACAACTCCGAGGAAACAGCTGTCCATCATGCGGATAGAGTTCTCCGTCATTTACTTGAAACATCTAAATGCCTCAGGGTACTGTCTCTCACCAACCACTACATCATGAAGGAGGTTCCTGAATCTATTGGAAACTTGAAGCTTTTGCGGTATCTGGATCTTTCTTGGACCAGCATCAAAAGATTGCCTGATGTTGTTTTTAAACTGTGTTATCTGGAGACTATGTTGCTTGAAGATTGCAGGAAACTAGAGGAGGTACCTGATTCAATTGTTGACTTGAAGCTCTTGCACTTCTTGAATCTATCTGGAACAGCTATCAATAAATTGCCAACCGATCTATGCAACCTCGTCAAGCTATGCTTCCTTGACATTAGTAACACAAAGCTGCAAGGGATGCCACCAGAGCTGGGCAAATTGATAAGGCTTCAGAAGTTGGAAGATTTCTTTGTTGGAAAAGGGAGTTCTTGGAGCTCCATCGAAGAGTTGAAAGAGCTCTCAAAGTTGACAAATACGCTCCGTATTTGGAACGTTCAAAATATTATGAATGCTCAAGGTGCTTCGGGGAGCAATCTAAAAGGGAAGAAGCATCTCAAAGTTTTGGAGTTGAGCTGGGAAGGCGATGGCGCAGATGACTTACAGCATGAGCTAAAAGTACTAGAAGGACTTGAACCTCCTTGTACGCTCGAGCATCTTACTATGATTGGTTACAGGAGTACCAAGTTCCCAGATTGGGTTGGCCGTCGCTCCTCCTCGAAACTGGTTTCTTTGAGAATCGAAGGATGTAAAAACTGCTGCAAAATGCCACCGCTTGGACATGTGGGTTCCCTTACGAGTCTCTATATTTCTGGATGTGATAGCATTATTGATGTTGGTCCTAGTTTCTATGGTAGTCCCCCCTCTGCAAATGATGAGCCAGCATTTAAATCCCTAAAGGTTCTGCATTTTGAAGGGATGAGCGAGTGGATAACATGGGCGCAACACGATGGAGCTTTTCCAAGTCTTGAAGAGCTACGTCTATCAGAGTGCCCCAAACTTAAGAATTACTTGCCTTTTGAACTGCCTTCTCTTAAGGAGCTTATGATCGTAGGATGTGACCAACTTGTGGCTCTATTTCCAAGGGCTCGAGCAATTGTTAGGGTGAGGGTTAATGACATAAGCCGTGAAGTTAATCTGGAGTCCAAAGTTCCTTCTCTTCGTGTTTCTGGAATCAACTCTTCGTCTCTTAATCAATTGTTGGGAGACATTCGACGAACTTTGGGTGAAAGTATTGTTGATCTGAAAGGACTTAGTTTTGACAAATGTGATTTTGCATCTGGATATCAGAGTACCGACTCATGTAGTCAATTGGGAGGGGTTCTTGAGCACTTTAAGTGGCTTAATACCCTTGAAATCCATAATTGTTGGGAAGTGGTTTGTTTTCCCAAGTGGGAGTTAGCTTCTCCTACTCTGCCGAGACTGGTGTTAGTTGGTCTAAAAAAACTCAAGTCACTGCCAGAGCAGATGAAGTCGGGTCTCCCTTGCCTCGTGGATTTGGTGCTTTCAAGTTGCCCTGAGCTGGAGTCATTTCCAGAGGGAGGACTGCCTTCCAAATTAGAATCACTGAGAATTTACAGATGCAAGAAGCTGATGGAGCGGCGGAAGGAGTGGAACTTACAAGCACTGCCGTCTCTTTCATATCTTGAGTGTGGGTATTACTATTTTGATGAAAGTGAATCCTTCCCAGGAGAGGGAATGTTGTTGCCTCCCACGCTCACCACTCTTCACATTAGCTACCTTGATGGTTTGAAAAGCCTAGACTACAAGGGACTTCAACACCTCACAAGTCTGAAAACACTTGTGATTCGGTGTTGTTGCGATAGCCTTGAGAAGCTGGTAACAGACGAAGGAGGAGGAGAGGAGGGACTACTGCCTCAATCTCTTACCACTCTTGAATTAATGTATATCCCAAATCTCAAGTCATTAAGCCCTATCCACCGACTCACCTCCCTCAGAAGCTTGAGCATTTCGGGGCGTAATAAGATCTCAGAAGAAGTGACGCTCCCCTCCACCATCACCTTTCTCAAATTAGTAGGAATGGAGATGAAATCGCTAGACGGGTGGGGTCTTCAACGCCTTACTTCCCTTGAAGAGCTGCGTATAATTTATTGTGACAACATTGAGTCCATAACAACACAAGATGAGCCACTCCCCTCCTCTCTCAGGGTGGTCGAGCTAAAGCACTGTCCAAGGCTCAGGTCCATTCAAAGAGGAGATGCCATCCCTTCTTTCCTCCAAAGTCTTTATATTTTCGATTGCCCTCTGCTAGAAGAAAAGTATCAAAGTGAATTAGATAGATATATTTAGTTTTTTATTCACCATGGCCGAGGCGAGCAGGTCTCTCTATCTCTCTCTCTCTACGTAACAATCGATCTCCTTCTTTCAATTTTTAATATTATTCATTTATTTATTGTGACAGACTGAGAAGATATTTCTGAAGCAGCCCAAAATTTTCTTATGGTACGCACTTTTTTTGTTGTTGTTATTTTTGTTAATTATTTTTCCTATGATTTTAGGGTTTGGGTGTTAATTGAGAAGTTGTGCTTCGGATTGGGTGCAGCTCGAAGAAGTCGGTAAAGGCAGGAACCGTTACTTTAAAGAATTTCGGGTTGGGATTCAAGATCCGCAGGGAAGAAGCTATCGAAGGTTGGCCCTTTGTTTCCGTGTATTATTAGATTGGATGTTGCTTCGAGGCTGAGCCAGTTTTGTTTGGTGAACCCGATAGATAGATAGTGTTCCATGTCGTCTGCAATTTCGCCTTGTGTTTATTCTCGGGCGATGCATATTTCATTACACTGTGGTGGTCTGAACCGCTCGCTAATTTGTGCTAAATGTTATGGGGTGTGATCTGAGGGAATGCAACAGTACAGTATAGTATGCTTCAAATTATTTTATCTAGTTTGGCTGTGTTCTTGCTCTTGCTTGTCTTGGCTGTGTTCAATTGTAGTAGATTTAGATGCCTGGAAAGTTTTACCCAACCCAGATTGAACAACATGAAGGCACAAAGGGAGTTAAATAGTATTGCTGTTGTAGTCTAAATTTACCGTGAATGGTTTCCAATGGACCTCTGGCTAGCAACCGAATGAAAGATGAGATCACGAGCAGTTGAGATTCTCTTATGATCATAGGAGGGAGTACTACTTGATGCTGCATTTGAACGACAAAGGAATCCGTTTTACCTTGCAATTGTTTCTTCAACGTTGTTTTCGCAGTCATTGATTTGTTTATTACTTCTCTTGTTTTTGTCTTAGATTTGTTTACTACAAAGCTGTTTTCCAAACAGAATGACTATGGTCTCCATGTTATCTGACTTGTTCCTGTCCTGCTGTGTCAGGAACTTACATTGACAAGAAATGCCCTTTCACCGACAATGTCTCTATTAGGGGTCGTATCTTGGCTGGCACGTGCCGCGGTGCAAAGATGACGCGAACCAATTATTGTTCGCAGGAATCACTTTCATTTTATCAAAAAGTACCAAAGGTATGGTATAAAGTCTCCCATGTTTGTCGAAATGTTCATTGTTCCAAGTTTATGATAAAGTATGTAGCTTATGGTATTCTCCCCTTGTGTAGATATGAGAAGACACACTCGAACATTCCGTAGCACCATGCTTCCGCGTCAAGGAAGGGGATCAGGCCATCATTGGGCAATGCAGGTTATTGTTAAATCAATCCTTTCATATTTCCTCTGTTGTTTTTCTAATTGCTATGTGTGTGCTTGTTCTTCCTTGAATTTCTAGTCTCTGATTTTGATTTTTGGAAACCAACCGTCCAGGCCATTATCCAAAACTGTGAGATTCAACGTCTTGAAAGTTATCCCAGCCGGATCATCGGCTGGAGGCATGAAGGCCTTCACGGGCATGTGAGAATCCATTCCCAATGTTATTATTTGCCTCGCCGAATTCATGTTCGGTTTTGTAAGAGAACGCCTCTGTAGTTTCAAAATTCTTAAAATTACACTCTTGGCCAATTAACTCGTGCAATGGTCAGCCAATTAACAATTGGAGCTTTTGGGCCTCAATTAAGCAAATTCAGGTGGGCTTGTTCTATGATATATAGTTGGAGCATTTGAGAATGCAACTTCAGAAGATAAAAAGATAATCCGTTGTGATGAGCTTTGTTGCTAGTAATATTTATATTTATTTGTTCGATTAATCAAAGTTGTAGTGGAACAGAAGTGGCAAAGTTATTAGCTCCCAATGCTTATAGCGACATGCGAATCATGAATTGCTTATGGCAAAGTATTTTTTGAGATGACCAAACTCTTTGTTAAGTTCATATTGGTTTCGATTGTGATCACGCCTATCATAATGATTTCATTTTAATTTACAGTATATTTATGATAGATAATTCATTGTAAAATTATTGGCATAGTTTTCAATATTGTGGTCCGATCAACGATTTGATCAGTCGAACCATATTTGGGGCTGTAGACCGGGTGTTGAATATACGTACGCCCCAGACCGGAGAATTTCCGGTTCAACCATACGAAATAAAAGTTTGGTTGAAATGGACATAAAAATTGACCAAAAACTACCTAAATGTAAAAAATTGAACCCATCCCTCCTCCGAAAGGAAACTATGAAAGTCCGAAACCTAAATTGAACCCTTCCCTCCGCCGGAACTCTGCCTGCGCCGTCCTCCTCCGCCGCCCGTGCGCCTCCTCCTCCGGCCGTGCTTCTTGACTCCCGGGCCGTCCTCCTCGACGTCCGTGCGCCTCCTCTGCAAGCTGCTCCGCCATCCTCCCCTGCGTTTATTGCGAGGTGTTTATTGCGTGAATGGGTTTTTAATTATTTATTGCGTGAATGGGTGTTTAAGGGTAGTTGGCTGTGTCATTAGGCGACTTTGGATCTTGCTTTGAGTTATTTTCTTGCTGAACTTAGTCCTCGAGGAGACACGAATCTCGTCTCTGAAAGTTGGGGTTTGAAGCGAGAGTTGTTTAGTTGTACTTTTGACTAACAAGTGTTAGGCGCATCAATACCTTTCGGTCGAATTCGTATAAATTTTGGCAAGTATATTTGAATTGTAGTGGCAGAAGCTGGGAGACAAGGTTAGGACTTTGGCAGATTCGTGAAAAGTTTGTACTTCTTCAATGGACCGCCGTCTCTTGTGAAGGTTGGATTTGGTTCTTTTTCTTTTGTTTCGTACTTCTTCAACTTATTTTAGATCCTTGATAGAGACGAACGTGCTTTTCTTTGAAGTTCATCCGATCCATAGTTGAGGGACTGTCTGGTTCATCACCTAGTGAACCAAAACGAGCAATGGAAAATTCGGGGATAGTCTTGGTAGCTGGGGCTACTGGTGGAGTTGGTAGAATAGTTGTGAATATTTTGCGGAAGCAACCGAGCATTGGTATGGAGCTCTGGAAAACTTCTGGAACTTTTCTTTGATCGTTTGATGTCATAGCTAGATCATGTCATTTATCCATTTTTCTGGGTTCCGAAATTGACGTGGTATGCATGCAGGCCCTTTTTCTCCAAACATTTTGTTTATTTATGGTGAAAATGGAATGCAAATAATAAGGCATTAGTTTCCGTATATTTGGTTCATTTTTTTGAGTATTTTAACTTATAACTGCCGTATCACTTATGTTTTCACATCCATCTCCGTGATTTATTTTGCAATCTTATCAGATTGTTTCTGTTCTTGCTTGATGCGTTGTTACTAGGTGAAACGACCGAAAGGCTTTTTTATATGTTTATGTGTGTCGAAACTCGGTTAATTTTTTTGGTCCGACTTTCGATTCAACCGGTCGAACAGATCGAATCAGATTTTAGACAAATACCGAATTGATTTCTAGAATGGTACTGAAAACAATGCCAAAATGTCCAAGGTCTTAAGGCCCACTTAAGGCGTTGATCCACTTGCAACCGATTGGGTCTGTTGCACTTGCGTCAAAGATTCGGCGATGGAGCCCATCATAGGAAATACGGACTGCTTATAGAAAAATAAAAAATGAATTAGGCAAAAGTTGTACCAAGAAAGATGTTAAAGATAAGTTTATCGGAAAAGAGAAGCTTTCTTAATGTCTAATTGTTTTACTAAACTATGACAAATGCAGCCATTCGTTCCAGCTTCGTGTCATACTATACATGGTTTGTTAAGATCAACTCATTTTTTTTAATCAGTAGAATTGTTATTGCTCCAAACCAGAAACATACAATATCCGGGCAACCAGTTGCAAAAAAGAAACAAGACCTGGACATGTAAAAAAAAAAACTATTACACCTAATCCACGGATTCCTATGTTATCAATTTTGATCGAAATAGGTTTATCACTCTTTGTAATGTTAAGATCAACACATTTATGTATAAACAGCGAGTACTTTCTTTCTATACCATATTTATAAGGGATGCCTCTCCTTGACTGTTCGCAAACATGAACTTTGGGTGATGAACAAGTGTGGTGCAGACACTTGTTGGACTAGAATAATAGAGGGAATGGACTTCTTGGGTACTACTAGCATTGGGCGGGTCACCAAGCTCCTTGGTTTCACGAGTGGAGGTAGTGTTGTGTATCTGCTTCTTTGGCTAGACGACTACGACTTCGCTTTTGAGTTTTGAGGAACTACTTTGTTATAATCCCACGACCCAGACACGTGTCCTTGAAGAAGATGAACCAGCGGCGTGAATTATCATTTTCCGATGCTTCGTTCGCTTATAGGCAAATTCTTGTTTTGTTAGACCAGGCCAAGGAGTACAAGTCCCTGGAGTACTGAGCTGACGTTGATTGATATATAATGGATGGGAAGACCCAACATTCAATTATTCATAGTTTTCTACATTTGATGTTGGCAATACATTTTTTTTGCATTCTTAAACTTATGGAACCACTAAAACCATGTTACCTTCTTCCATGTTGAGGTTTACATGTATATGACGTTTACAAGGGTATAGTAGTAATGATTTTTGATCGATTTCGCATCACGTTACTCTTTTGCTTCTCTTGTCTGGTGCTATTTTCTTGGGAAGATGGGATTTTATTGGCGTCGTCGTGAGTATATGTATATATATACATATGTATATGTATATGTATATATATATGTATATGTATATATATAAATATATTTGAGTGTAGTGTTTGGAAGAAGTAGCGAAGAACAGATTCTCTTGGACAGATGAAACCAGAACCCGCAGCAATAGTTTCCTTCAACTGTCAGCCCCCTAGTACTCTTCCTGTCAAGCGATTGTAAATAGATAACCGAAAAGAAAGGTACGTAGTGCTTAGTTGTGTCAAATCTTCTGATGTAAGGTTCTCCATAGTTGAAGTCAAGAGAATACAATTCCATGTCATTGGTCCTATCAAAATTCTGTATCAAGATCACGGGAGGGGCTCTTGATTCGTGTAAATAAAAAAATTGGGGAGTGAATGTCACGCCCATCCTGACTTCTCGTTTACCAGAACATAACAGATGGCAACATGAATGCCCAAGGTTTTTGGAAGCAAAAAGATAATTGTTTGTGATGAGCTTTATTGTTGGTGATACCTTCTAGGATGACAATGGATAATAGCTCATTTTCTTTTTTTCTTTTTTTTCGAAGAAACTTTTAATTCATTTATAAAGGGCAAATAATACAGAATTGTCCCAAGAACAGGAGAAACACACGCCCAAAGAAAGCATTAGACCCACTTAGGGAGCCCTTCCCCTCGTCAAGAAGACAAGGTTGTAGCAGTTGGCCTCGTTAAAAAACTCAATTCAGAAAAACTTGCCGCAAACAGGAAAAAACTGGAAATGGAAAAAAGATCATCACCGATAACAATGCACAAAGATGAAGGGAGCACCCATGACTAAGACCCACATAACCCACCAGAAAAACAGTCAAGAAAACACATCAATCTGCTATGAGCGAACTAGCTAGCAGGTGTCCCCATCCACAGCATCTCTTTCAAGAATATCCTTTAAGCATTCCGGGGGCAAGAGAACACCAGGATTTCACGATCTGGTGGAATTATCATCTTCGCCATTTCGTGAGCTGCTTGATTAGCTTCATGTCAAACATACTTAGCCCGAACCTGTCGGAATATGGGAGTAAGCTCTTGCAGACGTCTAATAGACTCGCCAGATCGCTCCCATCGGAAGTGCAGCTTAAGAGTCATTTGACCACCGGCAGACAATCTGACTCGACTTCCACCCTCTCAAGTCCTAAAGTTTGCGCAAATTCCAAACTTGAAAGGATCGCTTAGCCCTCCAGAAGGGTAGGATGATTGAGATTTGGGAAAGCTTTCGAAGCTGCCATAATGAAAGATCATGAATCATCTCTCACGACAAGCCCCACTTGGCCGCCACCCTCTGAGCAAAGACCTGCATCAACATTACTTTAAACCAACCTGCGCTTGGCAGTTTCCAGTGCAAAACCCGAGGTTTTCCTTGCATATTTGTAGCAGTTGATGGAAAATGGATTCATTGAGGACAACTAAGAGGTTGTCCCCAATTGAGGACTCCAATATTAGCCCTTAGATCTAATTTTTTTTAAAAAAAAATCAGATCCAATGGTCCATAATCACATAAGGGCATTATTGACATTTATCCTTACCCACTATCAAAAATGGGGAATTGATTGGAGAGAGAAAGGTGGTTTATTCAAAAATGGGGAATTGATTGGAGAGAGAAAAGTGAGTTATTCAAAAAAAGTAAGTTGATTGGAGAGAAAACCAGTACGTCATGACGAGAAAACTAGTACGTCATGACGAAAATACCAGTAAGTCAGAAAGAGAAAACTAGTAGGTCATAACGAGCAAACCAGTACGTAACAACAAGAAAAACCAGTAGGTCATAACAAAAAAACCAGTAAGTCAGCAAGAGAAAACCAGTAGGTCATAACGAAAAA